>JWHW01025744.1:78397-90557 GCA_000931545.1 Papilio glaucus | reverse complement strand
TTCGATTCTCCATTTCCGGAACCATACACCGAGTTTGGTGGCTGCGGTCTGGAGGTGTCGACATATAACATCAGGCTGAAGCCCTGACGTGATAACGCAGGGGTCATCAGTAAATTGGGCTAACTCTACACTGCGTACGCGCGTGATGTCATTGGTGTAGATGATAAATAGGACTGGGCCTAACACCCAACCTTGAGGCACCCCGGCTTGAACGGTGTGTTTGAGAGCACACTCCCTCGACACGGTAGCGGTACGTTCGATTACTGATACAACAGTCAGTCAGTTTATTCTTATATATGTATATACATGCTGAGCCCCGCTGTTTCACCCGCCGTGCAATTTATATATCCAACCAGTGTCCAGCCTAAGCTGAACCGTATTTCAACTCATAAGTCAACTTATGTACTCGTATTGTATATATAACTTGTGTATGTATTAGACAGTTCGTCCCATTATCTTTACCGGGATTTGCGATTTTTTAGTAAATTAAGACATCTAGATGCAAGTTTAAATAACGAGGGATACTATAGATTTACGTATTTTTAAAACGACTGATTTTATTTTTATTTCGAATTGCTTGAGATAAGAAAATGGTATCAAGGTAATCACCTTTATTTAATACTTTCACCAGCAAATTAACAAGCTACTTCCAAATGACATACTACGATTTACTCAACAGCCCTTCAATAAATCGTCGAACGAAATCATCCCAAGTCGTGTAGTCAATAATTTGAAGAACGCCTTACGTCATCGGCGTCATTAGCTGTGAGAAACGGCCAGTAATGACTCGGCGAGCTCACTAATGATTCGTGTGCTAATAACGATAAATAATGGCGTCCCACACGCGTCCCACTGTCAGGCATAGGCTGCGATTAGACGCCTCGATGATAGGTTCACCGAATCGAAAGAGTAATGTTGGATAAGGGAGCAAAACTCCCACTTTCGGCGGCAGCTGTAGGCGGAAAACGAGTTACAAATGCCTTGCTGCACTTAAGAAAAAGGAGCGAGGAAAGCGAAGGGATGGGAAGGGAAAGGGCTTGGGACATCTGGCACTTCACTTAACAGACAACACTGACTGTATTTCACGCCTGTTTCCTATCAGGTCGTGGTACTAGCTAGGCAGCCTATTAGTATAACGACATCTAGTGCTGGCTAAAGTTTACAATTACAAATCTAAGGAGAATTAGAGACGAAGGAGTATTATATTTTCAGTAAAACAAAATTGAGAATTTAATAACTTTTATTAATCTATAGGTTATTTTGTCGATGTGTATAACAAAGTATGTTGGACCTTCAAATATTTACACCATATATAAATTTAAAAAAAAAACACAGCGAGTCATAAGGATTGCCTGTGTTTTTGACCGAAGTTAAAAGTAATAAATAATCAACAAAAATAAACCCTTGGTTCTTAACAATAAAATTCAAAATTGAATACGAGAAATATAAATGAAAAAAAATCCGTCGAAACTGTTCCAAATTCAAATAAGCATATTTCTGACGCATGTTGAGTAGGCTGTTCACGCGAATCAATATGATTTTCCCCTACCAAATATCGTCGAACGCTTCTAAATAAGTTTTCACTTCAATAATATCCTGATTACAACAAAAATTATAATTTGCCTAGGACTTATAATGCATTAGATACTAACGGAATTGCTAATCAAAATCCCTTTAACAATAACAATTCGAAAGTAGATCATTTAATAATAATGAAAATGTCGCATTATGCATCCCATAAATTTCAACGCGTTACTGTTATTCCACATTGAAACGTGCGAATCGTGGCCGGCGAGCATTGTACACAATTACAGTCGTCGTTTGTCAAGAATTATAACCGAGTTGAATAAATATAGCAACCAGAAAACGAATCAGTTATGCGCCGGCGTAAGATGTTTGTACAACAATGATATAGCGGTCAACTATGCTTGAGTTTTTAATGATGAAACTGTTATAACTATAAGTTATTTTTAAATATTATTTCACTCTTTTTGATAAACGGTTAGTCTTACGAGCACCTAATGTGTAGGAAAGACAAGTGACTATTAATAACTTTTTTCTGATCCTGATTTAAATTTTAACAGTAGCAGAGGCCGCAAAACAACAACTAGAATAATAAATAGAAGTAGAAGTATTCTGCACTTCGCCTGATGATTGATATCCAACATATAATCTAGATCCTGATCAAATAACAGATGAGAGTATAAATTTCTTGTGCCGTAGAGATAAGTGCCGTGCCTAAGATCATACAGTATTCAATTTAAATAAATTTTCAAAAATTTATTTCTAGACGGAAGACTTTTTAAAAGGCCCTAGATAATCCTAATTCACTCAATATCTTTAAAAAATATAGTTTACTTACCCTATCTTTTATATGAACACAAAATATAAAGAGATATCTATTAAAAAGGTACAAACATTGACCGACCTTACGCATACAATAGAACAACATGAATAGCAAATTCGATACAAAAATAGTTTATGCAACAAGATTGAGAGTAGTAAGGCTTTACGGAATACTCGTATTTTATTTGACTTGGTATAGGTCACACGTACGGTTAGCATGTACGGCATGTAAAATATTTTGATTTACTAAGTATAAATTCTTCAAACATCGCTAGTTGATAGTAAAACTATTTAGTTTGTGATCACAGCAAACTTCAGCGATCTCTTTCACTCTAGTTTCACGTACTAAATTTAATTGTTAATCGAATTTGTTTTATAATAAGTCAGCCTTTTTTAGAATGTTCCCCACTGCAGGGACGCAGCCCTCCTCTCCGAGAGAGGGAAGGGGCCGTAATCCTCCACGCTGGCCCAGTGCGGGTTGGTGGATGTCACATGTCTTCGAATTTTCACATGTCTTCGAATTTGTTTTACTTAACTCAAAAATTTCAACCAACGTTATAACGCTTGAGTTACTTAATGGCTTTGTTATTATTATTACATAGATAATAAAGTCTACCTAGGATTTGAGTTTGTCAGCGAGCTAGCAAGATTCAAAATCTTAATAAAAGGCGGTCATAAGGACTGACTCACTCCAAGGGTAATGGAGGGAGCAATGCTCGGAGTCTCTCAACGAGATCGCATCAAGAATGACGTGTTCCGCAGTAGGTTCAAGGTCATATCGCTCGCAGAAAGGATGGCCGATGGGGCCGAAAAGTCCTGTAGTGGCGGTCACGTACGGGTCGACGCAATGTAGGTAGGCTTTCCATACGATGGACCGATGATCTGGTCAAGTTGCGGGAGCCCTCCAGACGAGGGTGGCAGGGTACCGATCAATAGGGGAGGCCTGTAGTGGACGAATGGCTGAAACGATATTATTATTAGTTTGTTTTGCTATCGGTACCACGTTCACTTAATGTCAGAGTTCCGCGCCGCGCACTGCAAGGTCGGGCGCCACCTTTTCTTGTTTTCTATTCTTTTTTTTGCGTACATTACCTTTTATTCCTTTTTTATTACATATGACAACCGTGGAGCAGTAATGTGGTATTTTTAAGCGGGTTTGAAAGTTCACGTTCGTTTTTGAATGCAAATCCGAGATATTAATAAATATACATAACGCCCGTTACCCAGAGGGGTAGGCAGAGATCATAGCGTTTTATGTGGTGCGATCCTGGCACACCTCTCACTTCTACATCCATACATCTACGCATACATGCTCGTCGCTTACGGGTACTCCTTAATATATTTATGTAATCTATTGTATCATAGGTAGTAAGATAACGGCGATGCTGTTTTTTTACAACTTCTAAGGTCTTAAACATTGTTGGGGTGAGCCTGTCACCGTACTATACGACATCGAAAACAGGCTTGTAATTTGACATAAAAAGTCATGTCAAAGGTACTTTCTTATAATATAATTCAAAGTGATTCAATTAAAACAGTTTGATGCATTTAAACAGTGTTTAAGTTATTTATAATCAATTCTGGTAGCTTAGTTTTTGTGTGCATTTGCGGGGAGTGCACGTGTTGTGGACATTTCACTGTATGTACATTTCATTGTCTATAAATAATTGAAATAACTTAAAGTATGAAACTAGTTAACATTTAATCACATTCAGTGTTGCCACCTTCTTGAAGGTCACATTGATAATATTTCAGTGAAAATTGTGTTAGTGAATTTTAACATTAATTGATAATATTGTGTTGCGTAATGAATTTTATCGTATACTTATGTATTTTTAATGTGTACTTGTGAATTTTTTATCTGAGTGATTCAAGAAAATGTGAAACAAGTAAAGTATAAATTAAATACTATAAAAAATATTTGTACCATGTAATAAAGATCAACATATAAGTAATGTTATTTTTATCGATTATTTGAATGTTTATTACTAATAATAAACGCAGTAAAGTTACAAAAAAACGACTTCTATTTGCGAAAATCGACGTATCGAATCTGAAAACAAAAGCTATCGATTGCTTTTAAAAATCGATTTATAAATGTCGAAGTTCTGAGGTAGCATACATAAAGAATACAAGCGAATTGTGAACATTATTTTTGGTCAGTTAGGAATATGAGGAAAACGCCAATATTTTGTCTTAATATTGAAACCAACGTATCTTATACTTTCTGCCTATGGTAAATCTTCTGCCAATTTTCACATCACCTTAATGAATACTTAAAACTTACTACTACTACTTTATAAATCACTTTTAGACATATAAAACATGTATTTATAACATCTTTCTTGGTATGGTGACTACGTACAGATCAACGCAGCGTAGGTAGGCTTTCCGCAAGGCGGACCGACGATCTGGTAAATTGGCGGTAGTTCACTGGATGAGGGCAGCAGAGGACCGATATTTGTTCGCCACAATGGAAGGCTACGTCCAGCAGTGGACGTTTTATCTGACAAAGAAGTAGTCTTTGTTTCTTCTTTATTAATCCATACTGTTTGGCTTAACTTCTTCCTGTGGTATCAGAATATGGCTTAGAAGAGCATAATAATTTGATGACATAAAAAGAAAAGGAAATACTAAGGGTATAAGTACTATGGCAATTAATAGTTATTTTTGTTCACATCTTTCATACGTTTAAAACTCTTTGTCCATTTTGATTATCTTTTAATTATTTTAGAAGTAACAGTTACGTTTCTAAATCGATACAACGAATGCTCTGCACTAATTATATTAAATGATATATTTACAAATAATCTATGCAAAATATTTCTCGAGAACTGTAAGATAATGATTTAAAAATAAAATTAATCGTCTCGAACACATTTCCTCAAGTTCATTCACATCCAGATCTCAAATTAAGATACCAAATAATATGGAAATTATAACGCAGTGGTAAGTATTAGCGACCGAGTTTATTAATCCAATTAGTGATTTACAAAATGACATTTTAATTACAACAATACTTTAATTCGTAATTTAAATATATACGTACTTTTTGTTGAGCGCAAATGGTTTATACTAATTTTCCGCACGAAAAACATTACCCTCCTTTTAGGTGAGTCAGTAATAAAAAAGAGATAGTAGGGTCGAGACAGTTCACACGCGGCAGAACTAAAATATTGTATTCTACTTAATTTGTAAGTTAATGTTTGAAGAAAAGGAAAGGAAAGAAAAAGAGTGAAAGAGATAGATTGAAGCACGTAAAGTAACATTTTAGTAAAGATGGAAATTGTTCGATTCATTATAAAAATAATCGTAACGCTTTATCGTTTTATAAAATCAAATTCAAGCCCTCGTAAAAGAAGTTTCACTTCAAAATACGGAAACACACAACAACAATTAGCTGTATTTCCCAAATGCTCTTTCTAAAGTCCTCTTCACACCAAAAAACGGTCCAGAAGACCGGCGGCATTAGGACATTGTACACCGGTACGACCTTTGCCAGCGGCACGAAAACGGCGACACGAAAAGTGTGTACAGGCTTTTAATTATTAATACGAGTGTCATGTGATGTAGTGTCATTATCTCACAATATCAACTTTCACTGTCATATATATTCATATTTTTGTATCGTGAATGCGGCAATTGTATAATCATGATGACGTTCAGTTTCAAAATCAATGAAATGCTGAACCTCCGACCGTTCGTTGTAATTATTTCAAAGAACATAGCCCTTCAAATAAAAAGTCATCACCTTTGGATGTGGAATTAGCGCGGTGTCGCGTCAAAAGCTATAAACATGTCCGTCGGCATATCTTCGCCCATAAAACCCCTGACGGATTGCTACTGGGTGGACGCAATAGTTTAGAGTTCGGTGTAGAAATATGCAGACCCAAAACACTTTAGAATACAATTAAATCGATCTAATTTAATACATTATAAATACGAATGTGACTTTGTTTGTTTGTTACGTTCACTACTTAACGATCATCGTGAAATTTTAGACACATATTGTCAGGGATACAGAAAGAAAATAGGATACCTTTATCCCGAAAAAAAAAACCGCAGGTATAGGAAAATACATATATTGTTGCCCTGGTAATTGTATGACATGATATAACATTACCGCAGCAACGAATAACAACTTTTTGACATTTAACTATAGTTAAAAGATGCGCGAAATTAAGATTATAAGACATTTTTCAGAGAGGAAGACAAGAAACGAATGCATGTAAAGCCGCGGGCAACAGCTAGTTATGCTATTATTAACAATAACAACCATTAGTAACCAACCAAAAGTAGGCAAATAAGAAAGTTCCTAAGAAAGTGCTAGTATAGCATTCGTAATGCTTCTGATTGTTACGACGTATAAGATATGTAGCTTAGCTTATATTTTCAACATAAGCTTGCTTATGTTGAAAATATATTGAAATCATCCCAATAGTTTCAGAGTTTATCCAAAACAAACGAACAAATCATTCCTCTTTGTAGTGACGTTAGCTCGATCCGATTTGTGGATAGTAATAGTCCGATCCGTCTGCGTCTTAGATCAGATTTTCAATAGATCATTCCAAAAAAAAAACACATGAAAATAAAACATTTGATATCAATATAAAAATAAATAAATGAATATGCGCTCACGACCGTAACGTCCCCTTACGTTACGGTCGTGAGCGCATATTTATTTATGGTAGGAAGAGATTATGGATTTCCATTTGGCGTAATCCTGGCACACCTCTCTCACTTCTTCTTCATTCATACATCTACGCATTCGTACTCGTCGGTTATGGGTGCTCCTTATAGCGCCCTTTTTAGTAAGTCACTAATCTGATCGATATAAGTTCTCCTAGGGCGTCCTCTACCAATACTGTCACTCACTTTTGCAACATAAATTTGTTTCGTTATTCTATCTTCATTCAGCCTTTCAACACCGATCATCCGAACCACCGTAGCATACCTTTCTCAATTCTTGTCACAGCATCCACTTTTAAGTCACACATTTTCCTTGTATAATAAATGGCAAAAAGGTAACCACGTACCCTCCAACGCCGCTAGTAAACGTCAATCATGATAAAAAACTATATTTTTAATATAAATTAACAGTAAATTTAAGTTCTGAGCTGTGACTGTGTGTGTGACCTTATGACTTGAGCCACGGTCCGATCTCTGAGTTGAATCCGCAGTTCGGATCGCATAATTTATATCCGATCCGCAAATCGATTGGATCGCCACAATCCGATCTCCGAGTATCGATACATAAGCTGCGTATTAAACTATTTCTACAGAACCCGACCACTATACGCTACGCTTTACCTACGTATTGAAACGTATTTTTTGTCGAATGACCTTTTTTCACCGGCAGCCCTTTGTCATTGTTTTAGCGCCTATTTGTTTACGAATTAATTGGGACGGAAAGCGCGACACCTTTTGTTGGATTAATGCGTATCTGTTTCAATGACCGGTCGTAAATCACCGACGGTTAGTAACGGTTTGTTGAATTCGTCTTTTTTAGAATTGTTTGAAACTATACGCTTAATAATTTGTTTTAATTCTATTTGGATTGTAGAGACAGGAGTTTTACTGTTGTATTGAGGTGGACGAGGATTGAACTGACCCCAATTGTAGTCTTAGACACTTTGGTATATAATCCTAGGAACATAATGACCTTAGTTGTCCATCAAACAAGCATGCGTTCGAATCTAAACCGCATCACAATCCACAAAATCTGTTTTCAAATGGTCATATAAAAGGACTTTAAGAGGCTTAATTAAAGTCGACAACAACTGCTATTTCTTTATCCAGTTTGAATTTAAAAAAATCATAAGTTAAATAAGTTATTAAGGTTTTTTTTTAAATAAACGTTTAGTTCTTTAAAAATGAACCTAACCTAAGGCTCTAAGGCTTGTTTCCCTCCAGTCGCTCGACGGTTCACTATAATATAATGAATCAGACAAGCTACGAAATCTATCAAAGAGAGTGTTTTAAATAATTAACTTGTTGACCTCTTTAAGTTTACATCCAAGAAAATCGATTCCTTGCTTAGAAGGGATTGAATAGTACTTAACCCACTTCGAAGACACAACTTCAATATCTGTTAACCTACAATTGTGCTTAGAATGATGTTATGTCTAAGTTAATTCTAAGTTAGTACTTAAATCTACCATAGGTATCGCTAGCTAGCATAGGTAAGATAGGTAATAAATGAAGTTACATTACGATAAGAAAACTTGGTTAAAAATTGTATTCTAATGCTATTCTGGAAAAGTGATTCGAACGACGAGAAAATTTTTTAGGGTTCCGTACCCAAAGAGTAAAATGGGACCCTATTACTAAGACTCTGCTGCCCGTCTGTCTGTCTGTCCGTCTGTCACCAGGCTGTATCTCATGAACCGTGATAGTTAGTTGAGATTTTCACAGGTGATATATTTCTATTGCCGCTATAACAACAAATACTAAAAAAGAGAATAAATATTTAAAGGTTCTCCCATACAAAAGATATGATTTTTTTGTGTTAATTTTTAAAAAAAGTCTATTACTGTTTTTTTAGTAATGGGATTCTAACAGAAGTTAACAATACATATTCTACATTCATTTATGCCATTGTAATATATTTATTAGAAAAGATTTCTTTTTGTTAAATGTGAATGTTAGATAAAATTTAATGAACCTATTTGAACAATTATTTTACCATTAGAAAGCTTCATCATCCAAATTTTAATATTACGCACAAATAATATATTTTATTATTAGGATATTTAAATCCATAAGAGCCGTGCCGGTTACAAATACAAACAACTTAGCACTTAGCACTCTGCGACAGCTCTAAATAAATATGACTGAACTCTTGAACTCGAAAATAGCTCGAGGCTCAAGTAACAAAACAAAACAACCCGACTTGAGTAATGGTACTTAATCGAGTCATAGAAACAGAAACAAAACAAACCGATAATGCGAGCGAACTAGTTTCCGCCCGCGGCGTCGCTCCCTGCCTCATTACCGGCCCATTACAATGTCATTGTCCGTCCATCCGTCCGGCATATGCGTGTAAAAATAGAACGAGTTTTGATTGAGATTTTTTTTCATATATCGCATAAGTTTATTTTTCAATTTTGTTATTATGAAACAGCTCCAAGATTTAAAGAATTGCATTGGCTTTTACCAATATTTTTAATAATAAATAAACTTGTATTATGGTAATGCCATCGAAAAAAAATTACGCACTACTTTAGCATTACTTTATTTACTATTTGACTGGATTTATTAAAGATGAATGTGGATTGAGATGAATTATATATTAATGGAAGAGTAATGAACCAATGTAACTAATTAAAACATCAAAATATCCGAACATATCTTTAAGTCCTGCAAAAATCAAATAAGAAGTTATGTGATATCGGTTCATTTAAGAATGATGTCCATTTCGTAAGTCACACAAACTGGTCGGTGGATTCGATACGCAATGCAATGGGATGCGGTGTTTGGTTACACTTGGCATTATTAGAGACGATCTTGTACTGCAGTCAAAAAAAATCAATATATTTTTATTTAATTGTACACAATTGTACTATCAAAAACTTGAAAAACTTGAAAACTATGGATTTGTGTTTATTAATGTAATGAAATATCAAATAATAATTAATTGTTTCTAAGAACCATTGAGAAACATTTGAACTAATCTTTCACAAGTAGAAAAAGATATATCATATAAATTAATTGTGGGAAAAATATTATGTCAAAATTTTCCTATATACCTATATATTCATACGTATTTTCTTTAGCTCAAGATCATTCGGATCGCGAGCCCTGTATTCGATGAAGCTGTAAGAACCGTCAATAAGGTTACCAGCAACTACTTCTCCGAAAATACATACATACGTATTTTCTATTACATAATTAACTGTAACCTAGGTACATGTACATATATTCATATATATATATATTATTATCTAAGCTTATTGCTAGGTACCTCTACTCTCAACTTTTTTATACTCCCCCTTTCTTTTTCTTCCATACTGTAATAGGTTTTAGCTACAGTTTTTTAAGGCCGTCCGCCTGCCTAACGCCAACCCTCGTCGAGCAATACTAAATATAAGTGAATTATCGAAATAATTCACTTATATTTCTTATACAACTACAACGAAGCTTTTTAACTTGGTTCACGACAATAGCCGAATGGCAGATTTGAACCTACTACGATGTTGTGCATGTTTCGCAGTTCATACCATTAACTACTAAGCTATTGACGCTTTCTGAACTATCAAATTTTAATATGCCTATTGGAAATATACATAAATGCAATTAATATAAATATATTAATTGCATTTATGTATATTTCCATAAATACAATCTTCTGCCGACCGTACGTATTCAGATATTAGGGAAAGCTGCGGTCTGCGGCTGAAATGGAATCTCAGCGCGCTAACGGTACATCGGGGTGGACAGAATGAATAAATTCATGAGTTTTAGGAATTTAGCCAAATGAACGCGCTATTCCATTGATTAGAACCTAGGACTTAACACAGACTAATGAATAAACAGAGTCTAATCTTTGAATATTGATTTCAAAGACATGACGCGAAATGGCCCTCGATTTATAGAGCAATAACAAAATAGAGATCTATTTTCAATATAAAGTCCAATAAATATAGGAGCGTGGTACTATCAAATGGATTATTCAATTAACGCAAAGTCTGATTTGATTTAATCTACTGTCCGCTATAAATTATTAGGATCGCGACGCCTCGCTTCATTATGCAAATCCTGTGGAAAGTAATCCGCATAAATAAAGCGCTATAATACCGAAACAATAAATACAAAATGTTTATACTAAAAAATAATAAATCTAAAAACTGTAATGCCATAACGGCCAAACGGTTAAAGATATATGTCATGTTTTCCGCGGGTATGTATGTATTTATGTCCGTGTCCGTCCATTGTGCCCTCCTTGCTTGACTGATTTTGAAGACTTATGTGACAGATTCGTATTCTTTTCCGGAGTGTCATTGGTAGAGTCAGTTGATTTTATTGTTAGAACGGAATTCTTTATCGCAAGTTATTGTTTGTTCGCTGGCTGAGGGTTAGGTTGACATCTGGCTGTCCCAAAGACAGCTCTTTACTTTTTTTTGGGGTGAGTGGGGGAGTGCCTGTGTGGGTGCATCGGTGAGCGGGTGAGTGGTAGACACAATTCCCGTGTGGGGTGCGTAAGTAGGGAGTGGGGAAACAGAGGGAGTTCCTTATAAAGGAAAAGTACAGGGATACAGCAAAAAGAACTGATTCTAACCGGTTGTCCTTAAGATATCTCTCTGTATTTTTATTTTCATTTAACTATTGCTGGTTATGTTAGAAGGAAACGCATGAACACGCGTCTCATCTAATGTTGCAGTCACCTTCACCCATCAACATCTTTTTATTTTAATTTAGCTTTCATATTTACATTGCAAGAGTTATTAATTATTTTTCTATCCGATATGGAAATTGAGCAAACTACCGACTTTATGTTTGTTACAAACAAATCAATACTAATAGTATAAAGAGAAAGATTTGATTGTTTGTTTGCTCCGGATAAACTCAAAAACAAATGAATTAATTGTAAAAAATCTCTCACCAATCTCAGGGAGTTTATTATAGACTAATTTATAATATCCTAATATTTATTTCAAAAGAAATGTATGTATCAAACATAATGTACCAAACTTACCTCTTATAGAATAATAAATACTCAGGATTAAATTGAAATCAATAGTATATTCATAGATTATCTGTAATCTTGTGATTAAGTTAAATATTAATATTCATAGTTATAAAATGGCAGTACACT
>JWHW01025744.1:62572-76294 GCA_000931545.1 Papilio glaucus | reverse complement strand
CCAAATGAACGCGCTATCCCATTGATTAGAACCTAGGACTTAACACAGACTAATGAATAAACAGAGTCTAATCGTTGAATATGGATTTCAAAGACATGACGCGAAATGGCCCTCGATTTATAGAGCAATAACAAAACAGAGATCTATTTTCAATATAAAGTCCAATAAATATAGGAGCGTGGTACTATCAAATGGATTATTCAATTAACGCAAAGTCTGATTTGATTTAATCTACTGTCCGCTATAAATTATTAGGATCGCGACACCTCGCTTCATTATGCAAATCCTGTGGAAAGTAATCCGCATAAATAAACCACTATAATAAAGAAACAATAAATACAAAATGTTTATATTAAAAAATATTAAATTTAAAAACTGTAATGCCATAATGGTTAAACTGCTTCGGCTCATATATCAGTATATATGTCATGTTTTTCGCGGGTATGTACGTATGTTCGTGTCCGTCCATTGTGTCCTCCTTGCTTGACTGATTTTAAAGACTTATGTGACAGATTTGTATTATTTTCCGGAGTGTCATAGGTAGAGTCAGTTGATTTTATTGTTAGAACGGAGTTCTTTATCGCAAGTTATTATTTGTTCGCTGGCTGAGGGCTAGGCCGTCAAGAGTATAAGCAATAGTAACATCTGACATCTGGCTGTCCCAAAGACAGCTCATTACTTTTTTTTAGGGTGATTAGGGTGTGCCTGAGTGGGTAAATCGGTGAGCGGGTAAGTGGTAGACCCCGTGTGGGGTGCATGAGTAGGGAGTGGGGAAGCGGGAGGAGTGTCTTATAAGTAAGTACAGTAAAGTACAGGGATACAGCAAAAAGAACTCCTCCTTATAACCGGTTGTCCTTAAGATACCTCTCTGTTTCATTTTCATTTAACTATTGCTGGTTACGGATAAACCCTTCCATTTATTTTATTTTAACTTAAAGAAGGTGTCAAATCCTCTTCCTCTTCCCATCCTTCTCTTATTGGAAAATGATATGAATAGGAAATGGACTAGGATTAGGCCTCCGACATTGCACTTATCAAATGAAACGCAGAAATACTTCTACTTCACGACAGTCTTCTGTGTGGTCGTAGTATCTCATCGGCCGAGTCGTCTACTTGATAAACTTATTTCTATATCATTCTCTGTCCTTTTCCCTCTTTAAATGGGGTCGGCACAAAACATTAACATCTACGCCTTTCTGTCAACCGTCATCTCAGTAGTTACTTCTTTCTTGTTCAGTTGATCTTCACGCAATCCACCCATCTTTTCCTCGGCTACCCTACCTACCATATCGCTCGACATCTATATCTAAAACTCTCCTTGTCCATGCCATTCTTCACTCATAACATGCGCATACCATGCTAACATTTTCTTCCGAATTTATTTATAACCGGTGCTACTTTCAAGCGTTCCTTAATATACACTAGTTACGTTATTATACCTTAAAAAGCTGATCCTATATAACTTAATTAAAATATATACCAAAAAGTAATATTCAAATATATAAGATAAATTAAGAAATATACATAAAAATACACAAATAAATAAATCCCAACCAGACGGGATTCCCTCGGCAGGGGAGACCAGAGGGCCGAAGGTTTCTGCATTATTATCATTTACACTTGTTGTTGGTGGGCAGGGCCCACTTTGGGTCACCGCACCACTCTATTATTCATCATTATTTTTATTTATCATTGATTAAAGAAATAAACCTCAGCTAAGTATGTTTTAAATAGTGTCTATCCTTTTCGTATATAAATATTCTTCACTGTAATGTAACGAAACTGTTTCTTTGATGGCAGAGCATTATAATGGGGATGTCCAAGGAAAACTTTATCGATCAGATTAGTGACATACTAAACAAAGGCGATATAAGAAGTACTCGTAGCCGACGAGCATGTATGCGTAGATGTATGGATGTAGAAGAGGGTTACGATTTATTTTTAACATTATATACTATTCTGTGAAATGTTGCGTTTTCAGGAAAGACTTCTATGTAAATTAATTTGTTTTGGTTTTCTTATATCAATGCAAAAAACAATCCAAATCGACATAATATTATAAAGAAATAAATAAATTTAAAAAATGGTTATTGTAATAAATATAGAAACTATAAAAGCATATCTCGCATATTTTAAAAGCCTTAAAATATACGATTTCATCATTTGGTACATCAATTACATTAAGTTATCTCTATAACTTAGTACTACTTCAATCTAAGTTGAATTTAGATTCGATTTGAGTTCCACTCTAACCAAATCAATTTTCTACTAATCTATAATTATTCTATGATATATTCCTTTTAGTAACAATTGAGGCGAGCATTCTGCAATCGTTTGTGTAATGTTTGTTATAAATTACACATAAATTTAAATCAATCTATCCATGATCGCACCATTATTACGTTTCGAGTGAGTAAATTATCGTAAATACACAGATTGGGTATATTTACTATAAAATATCGAAAGCTTTCGCGACTTAACATCGTAAGTTGTAAGGTATTAAATTGTCGTAACTTAGAGATAACTTGTTGAAGGTAAACACTAAAAAACAAATAAATACAAGCATTAGCTTTAATAAACTTGGTTAACATAATGGATACAGATAGCAAACTAATTCATATTAGTATGTGCTCTTAATAATAAATAATAATATATATATGTATATGGGGTGGCCCAGTGATATAGGCCCAACTTACATACTGTAGGTTGCGGGTTCGAACCCATCACCACTGCTGCAAAAACGGTGAAGGGAAACATTGTGAGGAAACCGGCATGTCTTAGAACCTCCAAATCAGAACACATGTGACATCCACCAACCCACACTGGCCCAGCGATTACGGTCTCTTCCATCTCTCGGAGAGGAGCCCTGTGTCCCTGCAGTGGGGAAACATACTAAAAAAAGCTGATTTATTATATTTATTTATGTGCTCTTAAATGTTGTAAACTACAAAATAAAAACAAAATATAGTACGTCTGATACGTTTGCCAAACATAAATTAAGTCATAAGGTTACAAAGTCATTAGAAAACTACTTGACTTTTCTCAACTCTCTTTGATCACAAACCATTGCGGGCTTCCTTGGAACACCATACCAAAGTTTCATCACAATCTGATAAATGGTTAAAGAACACAAAGAGGACAAACATACAATCATTGATTTTTATTTATTACACGTATTTATTTACTATACCTGTATATAACAGGCAGATCAAGTAACGATGATCGTCTAGACATTGGTCTCGAAGTAAAACAATTTAAGCTTAACTCGCAAACATTGGCTCAGACAGCACTCGTTGTTTTTTTGGAACAGCCCGTGTAAGCCGACGTTTTAGCAAAACGATCGGTTGAACAAGTCAGTTGACATCGGGATTCCAAGTCGTTGACCTACCGCGCTCTATCTATGGTTTCTCACAAGGCTTTTGTTTTGCGAATATCCTTATATCATGATACTTATCAGTGATGAATAGTTAAGAACGCTCAGAGATCTCGTAATGCCTGTCTCATCACCAGCTATTTATTTTCATCTTTAAAAAATTAACCACCCGTCATTTGTTTATAGCCTAACTCTCTAACTTTTTATCAACATCTTCGTATATATCGTATATACTTCGTTTATAAATTGAATGAAACTATTAATACCGTTTTTCTTTAGCATGTCATCAATTCCATTGGTATAATTTCACCTTGGACGGCCTATACCAACTTTCTTATTAAAATAGCTGAGTGTTTTATACCTACCAACATTCTTGGGTCCTAAAATCTTCTGAAGAAGGACCGATTAGTATTGCATTGAATCTACTATAAAATATTTTTTGGCTACTTTTAAGGGGTAGAGTATTCTGTCTTTTTCTGAGATTAAGTATTTCTAGTACAAGCAAAACTTCAATTGTTCTTTGTTACGACTACGGAGTAATAATAATAAATAGTAATATATTATCTGTGTTACATAGGCTAGGTTTAAGTAAATTTTAAATAATATTTACTACACAATCTCTTAATTATACAAAATACAGTTAAGACTTGTTCCATATAAAAGACATCAACGTGCGCAGAGTGCTTAGACCATCATGAAATACGATTAAGTTATCACTTCCCTTAGAGTTCGCATCAAATTTTATTACCGTTAATGCAAATCAATAAAAGACCACATAATAAATCTGTAACAACTGATAGCCCTGTAATGGCAACAACCCAAAAACGAATCGCCTCAATTCGAATAGATAAACAACGTAAAATGAATACGACATTCTTAATGCGAAGATCAAATAACGATTACAGACATCTTTTGGAAGTATTTAACGCATTAATTACTTAACAATAAAAATCGAGTGACTGGGTGTTCAACTTGCTGATTAACTATTAGGCCATTGATGCTTTTTCCTTATTAAAAGCTGTTCTCATTGTGTTTTAAAGGCAACAAAAAACTTTTTCAAAATTAAACAGAGAAAAATTAAAAAAAAATCTATAAGTGTAATTACATTACAACTCACTTTGAAAACTACGCAATATTTAGGAACTTCATCTAAGATCTTTGTACATACAGATTTGTACAGTACAAACAAAGTCTACGCCGCGTCAGTCGTCAGTCTGAATAGGATAGACTCGAAACGTACAGAACAGATTTCCACTTCTTTTTAATTCAAGCCAATCTTAAGTCGAATTCGTGGAATCGAATCGTGTAATTTTAATGTAATCGTGAATACCAGATGTAATTTTACATGTAAGTTTACATCGTTACAATTTTATGTACCTTTGCTATCTGATGTCTTTCAAAGCTGCCGTGACCGAAGTATCAGGGACATACACAAAGAAACTTTACGGTTTTATAAAATGACGCCAGTCATATCATCAACGACTCTTGGAATATAAGTAAATAAAAAAGATACGTAAAATATTAATCTTAAATCTGGCACAATCATTAAACACATCTTTAAAATTACGATTATTATTAGAATCTTACATTAAACTTGTAATAATAAAATGTATGAGTGTTGCATTATTCCGGAATTAAGTTAAATATAAATGGGTGTCGTCGAAAATTTAAAACACTATTTACAAATTATATTTAGATTTCCATAAATAAAACATATTTCCTTAATAAACAGCAATCAAAGACAATTCGTTTGTGAGCTAGACGTTAATGTGGCAACATCCAATGATGGTCGATTTCGTATCCAATCGAGGCAATAAAGTGTTGATTTATTTAGTAACTTCGACATCGAACACATTAACCTGTCGATATTAGTGTCGCCATGACACATCAAAAGGCGACTTGTCAAAAACCATGACATTTAACATCCATCGTAAAAATACAAGTCTTAATTGCACCGCCAAAACCCACTGATTATTTTTTTAGGTATAGTACACATATCTATATATTATATTAGCTGTTACCCGCAGCTTTACGCGAGTATGGATAAAATGTACTGCATCTTATTTTCTGTACTCCTGACAATGTATAAAAGTTCATAATGATCAGTTAAGAATTGCTGAAAAGTCCTGAAAGTCCAGTGTTCTGAGGTGGTCCATACGGGCCATGACGGCCGCAGGGGAACAATCTTTTTTTCGATCAATGCGGGGTATGTTAATATCTAAAATTATTTCTCAATCTATCCCGTAGTCTTTTTATCTAATTTGGGTCCTTAGGTTTTGGATCGAGCTACAATAAATTACATGTTAACTGTTACACGAATGGGCCGGCCCGATGAAATACTACAAACTCACAGAAGACGGACGTGAAGTAGAAGTAATTATGCTTTTCGTCTGATGAATTTTCCGGAGGCCTAATCCTGATTCAATTCTTAGTCCTTTTGGAAAGGATGGGAAGGAGGAAGCGGATGGATAGAAAAATAAAATAGCCTTTTTCAATCTCCTCCTCTGTCCATTAAACATAAGCAACGCATCTGCAACTCTTTAGCTTGTTTCAGATGCCTATGGGTAGCAGTCATTTAATATCGGTTGAACCGCTTGCTCGTTTGCCACGTTCTGCAAATACAAACTGAAGTTTTTTTTTTATAATTTAATGCGTACGTTTTCAGCATGAATATGAATGATACTAAGTTAGTAACTAAAGTTGTTATCTGTAAACAATAGATTTAAATTGAATTGAAATAAAATAAAATAAATGACATTTATAACAAATTTTTACATATTGTTTTTCTTTAACATTGGTTTTCTTATATATAATAACAATTTTAAAAATATACGAAACAAAAAAAACAAAAATCTTTATTTCATTTTGTATCGTCACGGCCGTTATCATCATTCGATCTCTGTTATATATTTTATATCATAAGGTGGCAAACGAGCAGCGGGTCGCCTATTATAAAAGTGATCACCGACGCCCATGAACATCCGCAACACCAGAGGAACTGCAGACGCGTTGCCGGCCTTTAAGGTGTAAGCTCGCTTCTTGAAAGACCCTATTGGATTAGAAATACCGCTGGCAACAGATCGTTCCACAAAAAAGCTCTGTCTTGTTGATCGATGACGGAATTCAGCGGAAGGATTTGTTCCAAAAAGTTCTTCGGAATACTCCCCGTGGTACATGCGGAAAAAAATGCAAGTCTCTTCGTTACGCCAGAAGATCAAGCCGATCAGTAAGAACTCGGTTCTTCTCTAATACCTTTTAAAATGTAACTATAATAATTATATAATAAAATTGTACATAATACACTATATACCTACATAGTGTCGGCGCAGTACGTACTTCTCTTCAAAGTCCCTCTATCAGACAACATATCTAGATTAACGCTCTTCCTATCGTGCATTCTCATTATTTTTCTCGTTATACTTCAATCCTTTGCATAACATACCACCATATACCACGATCACCGGCGGATCTTTCAGACTTTATTAGACTATTATTTACTGCTTTTTACACCATCCTCGTATCAAACTTTGTCAAAACAAAATCTGACTCGCCATTCGTATGTCCTAAGTAACTTTGTACTTTATAAACAAAATAATTATAGTATACAAACACTGAGCTAACATTATGATAATCTAAACTTAAGAAATTGTTTAAAAATAAAAATAAACCAACCACAATATTGATCTTGGTCAAAACAGTGTGTCAGTTAAATAACGGATTACAATTGTGTGACTGTCCAGTTTCACTTCGAAAAAAAAAAACTTCCCTGACAACTTCCACGTCTATACACTTTCATCACTGCATTTTATTGACAACCGCCTCCAGAAAAGGCGTAATGTGACAACTTGATAAAAAATCCCACCGTGCAATAACCTACTAATATACTAAAGTTGTGCAAATTTTTTTATCTGTCGAAAATTTTATGTTCGTTGCCTTGCTAGCTTTGCGGCTAGCGGTTGTTATGCCTATTATATAATGTGATGGATATTGAAGTGCTGAATGACACTAGGCTTGTAATAAAATGCAAGCAGAGTGATATCGGTCCATTTCGTTGTAAAACGTCAGTGGATGCTGAGAGCTTGTGACAGACGCACGCTAGCTCCGTCCGCCTTTCCCGCTCTCCGTCAGCGAACATCGAAAATTTTTTCGTCGTCAACTTTATTAGTGAACGGTACTTTTTAGTGTGTGCCAGTGTTTTATTTTTTATTCAGTGTCAAATACCTCTGATTGAGATAACAAAAAAAAAGTTCGCACACATCTCGTCAATTTTAAAAGGTAATTTATATTTTTTTTTCTTGATAATAACTCAATATTTAGTTATAACCAGCCAGTATTAACATTATGTCATTATTTTTTGCACAATTAAATTGAAAATGTGTATAAAACATTGCTAAATGCAATTAAAATGATCATCCATAACACTCCTTTACCTGAGAATTAATAAGAAATTGAATGAGTTGAGAGTAGAATATCCATGTTATAGTTAAAATTATTAATGGATAATATTATAGATAAAATATATAAAAAACAGATATCAAATAGGTTCAATAAACATATACGTGTTCGAGTCTTTCATATTTATATTCAGGAAGAACTTTTAAGGATATATTGTTATTAGTACCGCCTTCCGTTAATAGTATGTCATATAAATGAGACACATATTTAATTTGAAATCTTAAAAGTATTATATATAGTATTATTATTTAAGTATTATATATACAATTATTAGCAAATTAAAAATAAATAATTGTAAATTGCACATTGTTGAATAAAGCATATTTATTTAACTATTTAATTTAATATTCGATATTTTATAAGAGCAGGATTTACAATAATTTGTATATAGGCTGAACATGTCACTACAGTTAATTGTACATAAAAGGAGAGTGAGGCAGTTGAAACATATTCCTTTAATTAAAACAATCTCCATTTCGGGCATGGTAAAGAATGACATGTGACGAGGAGAGTTTTAGATATGAATGTTTTTGGAAAAGTTGGTAGAAGTAGTGGAAGGATTGTTTGATTGAAGGATTGAGTAAAGGATGACATGACAGGTGTGGAAAAAGGAAACATGTTGAGTCGACCCCACTTAATCGGAGCATGGCAGGTGAACGATGGTAGATAAGTGGCAATGTGCCGGACATATTGCTCTCAGTACTGAGGGCCGACGGCCATTGGCCACGCATATGTCAACGTAGGCCTCCCACAGGATGGACCGAAGATCTGTTCAAAGTTGCAGGAGTCTACTGGATGAGAGCGGTAGACCTATCTTTGTGGCGATCAATAGGGGAGCCTTACGTCCAGCAATGGACGACTGTCAGCTGAAAATTAGAAAGGAAGGTGAATGATGAATAAAATCATTAATTTCGATATAGAAAGACTGATTTATGTAGTATTGTCAACAAGTCGAGATATCATAGAGATGACGAAGATGGTCCGCACTTATTGTGAGTTACATCATTGAGTCCCAAACGCTTCGTACTAATAACAATTTTCACAAGCATGGATGACTACAATAAATACTGTATGATCAACAAGTGGTCAGAATTCCTTATTTAATTTAATGGTTTATAAAAGCATAATATATTTCTTTTCCTGGGATGGTTTAGAATCATAATTTAAACCGGTAGGTGGCGCTACCATCGGGACCCACGAGATTTAATTATTTTGAAATTTAAAATACATTAACTGAATGTGATATACAATTTTAGCTTGTTCCGCATCTCCTCCACGGAAACCTTAAGTAATCTTAAAAATATAATTTGATTTCTATTAAGGATAATAAAATATAAATAATTTAAAGACAACAATATTTTTTGCATAAAACACAACGCACACTCAAAACTAGCCAATTAAAATATCGATAATAATACAAAAAGATCATAATCGTACTTTAATGATGGCTGAAATACCACAGGTACAATAAAATCAGCTGTTTCGACACATAATAAAAAAAATACGATATATATTTAAATGAGTGCATGTATATTTGAAGCTGACAGTGAACCACGGTACGTTGTAAATTACTTATAAATATGTATGGGACACTAAAATCAACGTAAATTAGTTTTAAATATTTATACACTAAAGTGAAGATGCACTGTCGAGATTAGACACCATGATTTGTCACTCTGTGACTTTTAATACAATGTTTACCACTTCTGTTTTAATACTGAATGAATGAATAAAGATCGTCGGAGTGAATAACATTTTAGGTGTGTTGTAAAATAAATGTCGCAGCAAAAAAATGTTAGTAATTTCATACAAAGAACACTGTTACTACTTCTGTTTTACGGTTTGTTTCATTTACAAGTTGTATACATTTTTTTTTATTATTTATATACAGTTATTTCTATTAATTCAAACAGAAACTAATATTGTATGGACTTGATTTTCCCCTACTTTCAAATTTCAGATTTAATTGAAACTTTGCATAGTCATCAAAGACCGCTAACAATACATTTTTCAAACAGAATTTGTACGTATATATTATAACCAGAATTTAAGATTGAGGACAGCGCCACCTATTTATAAATAACAATAAGTAACGAGAGCTTTGCGTATTCTTTTAGCATTTTAATTATTGATTATTGGACTTATAAGTGAGGCACGGCTGGCTCTATTACTGTTAAAATTATTACAATCGTACGTCCGAAGCTATTCATTTAGCGTAACCCTGACACTCCTCTCGGATTTTCTTTTCTTTGAATTCTCTAACTAGTGTTTGTTGCCAGTGATGACTTATGGTACTGAAACGTGGCCCCTCACTGTGAGCACCATAAGAAGACCCAAGGTCATTCATACGGCAACGCTCAGAGACTCGTGCGAAATCAAATCAGGAATGAGGAATGAGTAATAAGCTGACGTTGCCCGAAAAATTGTTAAACTTAAATGGAATTGAATTGAATCTATTCCCTTTGTCAGGATAAGTATCGTACAGTGAGCGAATCCAAGGCAAGATGTTGTTAAAAATAGAACAAAAAGCCTTTTGAATCCATTACGCCTTCGATACATTTATAAAAAATAAATGCACATGCGCTTTTAATGATGCCAATACAACAATAAAATGTTGCTATTAACCCTTTTTCTACCTTTTAGAAATACAACTTTATTCCTATCTGTTACTAAGATTTATTTTTAAGGTTATATACGGCGCTATTGGTTCTTGGGTTTTATAATTGTTTTAATATAGATCGGTATACGGGCTCAGCTTAAGTCTTTATTTTGATATAAGGCATCTTAGTACAAAAGAAGTTTAAGGCCATCAGTAAGGACAATCTGGTCCCGACTCGCCGCTAAATTGTGTCAGTGAACTAAGTCAAAAAAAATGATAAGCTAACATCATTCCAATGGATTTAGTGCAATGGGAAATTAATTTTGATTGATCTTTATTGATACTGGAGAAATCTAAATAAAAGCAAATATATAACGCCTATTACAGACGAATCTTAATACAAACAGTTTCATTTAATTATCTCAAGATAAAACAAATGAATAATTTCATTTTATTTGGCCAAACAAGGATCATCAGGGATATCAAACCTTTTCCAAGTTTGCGATTGTAAATGTTTATAGAATTGTAAAACTTATTTAGTTTCCAACGACTACTAATTAAGATAATTGGCGACCATCTGTCTGTATGGGAACTAAAATAAAACCAAAATAGCATATATGCCTTAGTATGTTATAAAACGAAGACCCTTCGCACGAATGATCTTTATTGTAATAAAAATTGTTGCAATAAATTTCAATAAAAACATGAAAATTATGACGAATCTTAAATGAATGTAGATACGTACATATATATGAATGTGTGAACATCAAGCTTTTGTGCATTGTCATTGTTGTTCTTATAAGGGTATATATTTCACATTAAGATGGAATTTTTGTAAACAAAGGTTTTTACGTTAAAATTCGTAGATCCAAATTATTTTCGAAAAAAAAAACTTTTTCTTACATTACCTTTAGCATTTTCATGTCACTTTATCTCACATTTCCTCACAACTACAACATTTCCGATTAAATAAATTAATTACTGTAATTTTTATTTCGGCTAAGCTAAATAATTTTTTTGAGCATTCTTCGTAAAGACCATCAGGGGACCTCAAGCCGCCCGAAACGACAATACTAAATCCGCCATTGTGTTACATGAACATCGAACCATGACTTAAGACAAGTTTCAGCTTAGCTGAATGTTTTAAAGAAATATTAGTTAATTACTAATACTTCATGTGTTTAATGCCAGAGGAGATTTCGCGTCAGGCGGTCGGCCGTAAAAAACAGTAGCCAAAAATACAAATCATTTGTTACTTAAGCTTAACAAAATTTATATTACCGTAACTATCTGTACAAAATAATCAAATTCGAAACCATAACCATTTTACGCGGGAAATTAAATTAAATTGGACTGGATTGTTAAAACAAATGGCTTATTAATTTCAACCCTATCCCATCTAAAAGTAGACTTTAATAAACTAAATTTATATTCAATTTAATTGAGGTCTTCTGACAAAATAAGCAGGCAACGTAACAGTTAAATTGCCAAAAAGGTTATAACACCACAGAGTAATAAACGAGAACAGAGAGAATATTCCGAAAATTCTTAATTTCTGTGGCAAATAAATTTTTATGTAATGACCCATTCAAGGCGATGGGTGATAAAATAATTCCGTTTTCATTTGAGCTGCAAATTTAAAGGCGTTTACGACAACAGCGTAAGCAGTTAAAGAAGACTTGATCTTTTAAAGTGATTACTTGTTTTATTAATGTTATATCGTTATATGTTGCAATACTTATGATTATGCAAAATGAGAAAAGAGATGTAAAAAGTACCCGAGACGAGCACGTTTGTATGGATGTGGAAGAAGTGAGAGGGGTGTGACAGGATCACGCCGAAAGGAAATCCTTGATCTCCGCCTATCCGACTGTGTTACGGGCGTGAGCGCATATCTATTTATTCTTAAAGATTACTATTTCGTAAGGGTAACAGGACGGTAAGGGACCGATATTTATGTGTGTGCCTACGTCGAGCAGTGAACGACTATTTGCTGAAAAGTGTAGTTGAATGCTTAACTTTGTAGCAAGAAGAAATTTACGAAAACTAAAACCTTAACCTTATCAACGAGTAATTTTAAAATTTACAAGCTAGATTCCATAAATAAGTATACAAGACGTATAAAGGAATGTTTGTATTCATTTTCCCTCGAAATACTTATTTACCTCTCAGGATTCTGGTAATATCGTATTACAAATAGCATTAGTTAGAATAACTATTAACGTAAGAAATTTACAAAGAAACATAGCGTTTGAAAACAATAATTATAATTTTCCTTTGAACTTCATGTGCATAATAAATATTACGCTATTCATTATATGCTAATATAATTATAATAACCTTATTGTCATATACAATTATATTTTATTAAATATATATTGCGAAATGCACAAAGGCAATTTTAAATCTTTACCAATACAATGCTGCACTTTCGACATATACATTGACTTGTCTCTCTTTGTTCATTTACCACCGAAATATGATTTTTCTCAATTTTAGTCACGAAGACCCTATCTTATATTATTAGTAATTTGTATTGAAATTTTAAAAAAGCTATGAAACAAATAAATAGCTTTCGAAATTCATTTTAAGTGGAGATGCATCCGATACCGATATATCGTCCATACTTTGGGTTTGCCGATACATCGGCATTGGCGATATTTTTACTGCCGATACACCGATATAAAATACAAAATCACATATTAATTACGTTGTGTACATATATCGTTTATGAGTCGTTGGTTTAATAAAATAAACACTATTAATTAACCATAATTATTAAGTCATTTTAATAAATAACAACTTTGTTCAAAGTCTGTATTTTTTATTATTTCTAAAATAAACTGAGAAACATTAAACAAACCTGTATCTTATATATATTACCTTAATTTAATTTAAATTTACTAAGCGTTGGTATTGGTATCGGTATCGGCGATAACAGTATCTGTATCGTACCGGCAAAAAGGTGTATGCATCCCTAATTTTAAACATTTGTTGAATACTAGCTGTGCCCCACGGTTTCACCCGCCCTGCAATTTTACTTAAACGAAATGACATTACCTACTTAATACTACTGTAACCTCATCATCATCTCCCTGCCCTTTTCCCGCGTATGTGGGGTCGACACAGTACGGCCGTAGCACAGTTAAATTGATATAACTTTTTTATTTATAAACCGATTGAGATAAAACCAACACCAAATGTTAAGTGAAGCTTACCATAATACATTAGTGAAAACCGCACCCAAATCTTCTCTGTGTGTTTCTGAGATTAGCTGTGTGTTTCTGAAATTAGC
>JWHW01025744.1:41888-57135 GCA_000931545.1 Papilio glaucus | reverse complement strand
GTGGGCGCATATTTATTTAATACATGGAAGGTTTGCATATACAATTCATTAGAATTTTGCGCAAATTGGCTGAAATGTGACGGTGTTGAACAATTAAAGAAGATGTAAGGCTGGTGCGACATTGTAATAGAAAACAATTGTTAGCATAGGCTAACAATTGTTTTCTATTACGCTCAGTGACCTATTGAAATAAAAATATTGTCTCCTGTGCTTCTGACTCACCATATTAACATTAAAAAATTAGCACTTGTCTGTGAAATAACCTCTATTTCAAATAACTGTTTATTGGGACGTCATAGACAAACTTATATCGACCGGACTTTTGACAAATGTAAACCTAATTATTGATAACAACCGTCGAGTAATCGAGACGTACCGATTTATAAAAGTAATCTGTGCCTAATACTTTACTGTCGTAGCTGTTTATTTAACTGTTATTTTTCCTTAAAAACTATTTTTAAGCAACGATGAAAAAAATCCTATGGACCTTTAGCACCTCGTTATAGCAGGTTCGACCGCAGTCCATCACAGATACGGTTTTATGATCAAATTGCTATGCATAATCGATTTTGAAAGAGTTTAGAAAACTAATAAAGATTTATGTATATAAAAAATTTAACTTCAAATAAAATATCTTGTGGAATCCTAGAGATAGCGGTAGTTTCATAACAAATTCTTCAAAACGTCGGCAACTCACCTGTAATTAATTCCTCTGAAGGTGTTAGTTTTCATAGTTGTCGGTGATCACTTAAAGGTACGCTCTCAGAGACCCGCTCTTTGTATCCTATAAAACGCGTTGGTTACATGACAACAGAGACGCTTGCTAGTTTACCTTCTTCCTACAATAAAAAAAAGAAAAATTCAAAGTCAAATTCATTTTTAACGCCAAAACTTATTTAACAGTTCGCAAGGATCTGTTTTATATAACGTAAAAGACAAGGCTCCTTGTCCTATACATTTTGTAAATCTCATACAATTTGTAAATCTGTAGCATTCACTAGACATCAATGAGTAAGTAACTAAGCCGAAAGAGTTGTCAAGACAACTTAACTTACAGGAACGCCAAGGAAACCAAAAACTCTTAGTCTTACGTCTCGCAAGACTCTAGTACATTTGGTGCGAGATTTATTATCACAACAATAATTTATTGATTTAGAAGGCGTTGGATTATTTCACTAACAAATTATAACATTTCCTGAGATCGCTAACTGTACCTGTCGCCCGGTTTAATTATTAAGTGGCGGGCTTACGGCCGGCCAAGTGTCAGCGCGAACCGTGAAGTGACACAATGAATCATACAAAGCTTTAAAGCGCTGAAATGCTAACGGTCATCTAGAGTACTTACTGCATTAGAAATTCTATGAAAAGTATTAATTGTTATGTATATAATTATTCTGTACAGTTTTCTTGGAATTCTGTAATATGCAAAACTCATACAAGTATGCAAATCACTGAACTCCTAAGAACGATTGTAGACGTCCGTTTTTTTCCATCCAAAGGAAATCCCGTATTTATCACCGGACCGGTATCCGGTGCATGTAATAATAATATAATAAAAAAGCCTTGTTAGTATGTTTCCCCACTGCAGGGACACAGGCCTCCTCTCCGAGAGAGGTCACACACGGATGTGTGCTTTATAATGGATATTATAAACCATGCACGATAGCAAATTCGACAAAGACACGGGCCGTCGTCCGACGAAGAAAACAGACATCTACAAGCGCTTTAAAGGGCTGCACCTTGAGTCTTGAAAATCTAGACTTTTGTGTTAAAATGGGTCTGAAGTATTTAGACTACAGGACGGTAAGTGGAGTTGCGATAATGTTCTATACTGTCTATTTGTAATTTCATAATTGAAAATAAAAATTGCATATATGAATATACACTCATACGATTTCAATAGATATTCGAATATTTAAAAAAATTGCACTAATGGCAGGCATGTCAACATTCGAGTCCAATCCAGATCTACTAGGTAAATAGATTAAAGGTATCAATCAATGTGTTTTCGATTGAATGAAGTTGAACAGTGAAAAATAACTACTATTCTATAGCTAGTAATCGTAGCTTTTTATTGGTTATCTTTTCTAGATACTCTTAGTATCTAAAACCTCATCTAAAGGTAAGATTCGCTGACTCTCAATACCAAAATCACACACACAGAATACAAAATCACATACACAGTCATAGAGACAACCGACACACTTTAAAATTAAAAACATAAGGCGCGAGATAGTTATTAGATTATTAGATAATAGTTCATAAATAAATTAATAATCAACAAAAATCAACCCTATTTTACTAGTAATAAAATTCAAAATTGACTGCAAGAAAAATAAATGAAAAAGAAACTGTTTGTAACTGTTCCAAATTCAAATAAACATGTTGCTGACGCCTGTTACGTTACGTGAACTTATAAGATTTTCCCCTACAAAACCTCTAACGTGGCTAAAGAAATTTTCACTTCAAAATAAACAAGAGAAAACCCTGTGCATTTTTATTCCTAACTAAAAGTGTACAAAAGTATTGATTTACACATATTTATTTGTTACTATTTTCAATATTTTCTTAGCGTTAATAGTAACACTTAAATGTAAACTGTATTTACGCTTAAAATTGTCGTATACTCACACAAACAAGTACATAAACTATTTTTTTAATTATCTCTAAACATTTTTTTCACTGGTTGTACAAACGCTAGTGCTAAGAATTTACGACGCCTCAAGTGTCGGCGGTGTATGACGCATCGCGATAAATCACTAAAGCGCTTTAAATCAACGCTCAGCTGTAAGCCAACACCGGTAACACTTTTACAGCAGCTGTATATTTTACATACATTTATTTAAATGTGATATTTCTAAAAGCGTACTAATCATAAGAGACATTTGGTAGCTTTTTGTTTACTGTTACAAAATCTAAATGGATATTTTTGTTTATTTTTTTAAATAATTTTCGACAATAGTTTTCAAGCTGATAGAACCTTTGTGGTCAGTCAAGTTATAATCAAGCAAAGGTGTTTTTTAAACCTCTTAGCATACATATTCGTTTGGGCTACAGTATTTATATTTCTTAGGTTGTAAATATTCATTATTATTAGTTTATCTTAATATATCAATATACTAAACACTTATAAAATAGCAACAATAAAAAAGTAACTTTATATAACGCTATAATAATCAAATTTAAATTACAGAGGTAATGCGCAAGCATTTTCTAAGCTTCCGAGTTCCGTATATAAAAACTTCGAATTACAGGTAACAGCGTCAAAAAGTTGTTATTATCAAAAGATGAAATAAAACATTACCATGGCAACCGATATTGTTAATTAAGGTTTTTTGTACCTCGGGAACAGTTTTCTTTTCATACGGTAGATATCCATCCTTTCATAGTAGAGATACCGCGCTCGAACGAAACGTACAGCAAAGGATTGGAACAAGTTACCAGCGCATGAGTTTCCGTGACTATGACGTGTATCTTCAAGAGAAGACTGAATAGGCTGTTGCTAAACTAGTACGTACCATCTTTCGACCACATCACCACTAACATCACTTAACTATGGTGCGGGACTAGTTTAGCCATTATTAAAAAAAACTAACGCGATTCGCTTTTAAAAGTAACCTTGTATCACATGTTATGTGGTTTGTTTGTATGTCAGTACTAATATTGTAAAGAGAAAACTTGATGGTTTATTTGTTCTGGATAAACTCCTTAAATAACTCGGGGCGGATTGCTAGCTTATAATATATAAAATTGTACTATTTTCTTTTTGTATATAAATAAATAATTGTATCGAAATATCAAACAACCAAATCCGATTGTCAGTTCATGCAACATCTGACACTAATTGTTATTCTTTGTTTGCAACAAATCCAATAACGATAATCCGATACCTGTCAGATGGACATGATACCAGTTTTTATATAGCTAATTCATCCGTCTGTCTGTAATGATATGTTATATGATTGTAGATTCAAGTCTAACAATGTTACTAATTTGGTTCTCAGGTATTTTATTTTAGAAACATAATTATAGACCAAAGAGATACATTTTTGATCAGCTATAAACGTTCATATTATTTTTTACGAAAGAAGGAAGCAGATAAGCTTGGGGTCGTATGTTAAATAAAGGCCAGTACACGTAAATATCTGCCAATAAAAGAGTAGCCTCGCTGCCCTTCACAAAATGTAGAGGAGGAATGCAAGAAATATAAGAGGAAAATATTTAACAGGCTACCTCACTCATCAGAAAAATATATGTCGAACATCAAAACAAAATCCTGAGGCCCAATTCCAGTCCTCTTTCTTATTTGATGAGAAGAGGAAGAATCCTTGACGGGGGAGAGTATGGGTCGGATAAGGAAATATTCTTGTCCTGTCTATTCCCTCCTCTGTCCATTAAAGGTAGGGAATGCATCTGCAACTCATTGCAACTCACTGCAGCTTGTGTATACCTCTGGGTAGCATAATATCAGGTGCATGCTCGTTCATCACATTTGCATTGTTGTCGTGGTGACGAAGCTCTATCACTGGTTTCAAACATTCTTCATTGTCACTGTTCTAATCTAGACGTCCTATTTTAATTGATTTATATAAACCTAACCGACAGAGAAAACAAATCTCATTTTCCGGTACAGCGTATCTAATTTTGACAAGACATCAGACGTAGATATCCATTTAGTTAAAATTGCAAGATTAGTAAAATTATTCACGGTTAGATTCTGATTCTAATTGTTTTGCTCCAACGTTAATGTAGCCAAAAAAAATCAATAAAATTTTTGAATTTAAATACCATTCAAATAATTATATCTATAGGTACTCTGTACTGTTTTAATAACTAGTGTTTATTTGAAATGACCAGACAGAATCATAGATAAATTGATAAATAATTTCCCTACAGATGAGTTATAGCTAATAGTTGATCTACTTTTTTGTTTCTCCTTCATCGATCGCCACAAAGATCGGTCCCGTGCCGCCCTCATCCTGTGGGCTCCCGCAATCTTGACCACATCATCGGTCCATCTTGCAGGAAACTTACCTTAAAGTTGGGCAAGATAATGTTATTTCTGATTCCTATTAAAATGAATGGTAGTCATTTCTTTGAAATCCTTCTCAACCCATCCACTTATTTTGACCTTGGGATAACTCAAATCCTTTTTAGCGGTTGCCCATTATTCAGACTGACTGTAAACACAAAGAGCAGGGTGCCAACAATGTTTTATCTCTTGTTTATAAGTAAGCGACCGTTTAAATATACATAATTTAAAATAAGAGCCTTGGCATTTGCGTGACACGATGCAATCAATTTATCTTCGTGGCTGCACATTAGTTCTACGAAGTTCTTTAGTGTAGCGTTACTGTGTAAACTGACAGAGGTGAAAATATGATTTAAACTATTATTATCATTTCTTTAGCCTCCGACTTCGTCCGCATTTACCTCTAGGGTTTTTTTTGGAAGCAAACTAGTAAGAGGTTCGTAGACTTCCGCAACAAGCAAATGAGTTTCAGATGCGTTGTCGATAGAGGAGAGGATAGAGAGGAAAAAGGATATTTCATTGTCGTTTTGATCCCCTCCTCCGTCCAATCCTCTTCCCCTTCCCATCCTATTCTTTGTAGGGAACTATGGGAAGGGGAATAAGACTGACACCAGGTCTGCGGCACCTCACCCTTAGACTAAATACTGAAGTATAAAATAGTCCTGTCTTTTGTGAGGTGGTAGTATTTCACCGGTCGAGCCGGACCATTCGTGCAAATGTATTATCATATAGATTACGTATTTCCACTTTCCGAAGTCCTGCCACTCTCTCGCTTCTTCTAAGTCTACACCAATCACTGAGCATATTCATATATTTTAAATATGATATTCTAAGAAATCTTTAAGCAGTGATTTAATTTCAATATTGCAATTGAATTGCAGCAAAAAATTGAAATTGCTATACATTGCATTGAAAAATACAATTCTACTGCTAAATTTGCAATATGCTTTAAAATGTATTAGGAAACGTGTTTTTAACAGATTCCATGCACGTCACATAATATAATATATGTAAATTTATAGATTGTAAGTTATTTCTATTGGAAAATTCACCACCAGCTTTCAAACCATAAACCTATTTCGTCGACCACAATAACTCCAGTTCGTACTTCATTAGTCAGCATGTACTTTCACACATTTCCTTGTACAGTCACCAACAAATAAAGTGTAACTAAATTAGTTATCCTGTGATAGCAAGGGAATCCATTAAAATATGTAATAGTAATGAAAACGATCGTTGCCGCCTCTACATAAGCCTTTATATTTTTTTAAATGCGAAGGAGCGACTCACTCACGAATCAACATCCGCGATGAAGACAAGAGTTACAAATACTTTCCCAGCTTTTATGAAGAAAAAAGGACAGTAGAAAGAGTAGTATCCATTGAGTAGTTAAACAAATAATTCATGAAACATAAACTAAACTTACCTTATTTTCTCAACCGATTCGAACATTTGTCTGTAAAAACAAGTAAAAATCACTTAATATAATAATAACGGTTGTTTATTTCCAATATTTCAAAAGATACGTCACGAGATATACGCAGTTGACTGTACTTCTGTAAAATATAGTTTACCACGATAACTCTTCTTCTTGACAGTGAATTAAGGAACTAGACGCTAAACAACGTATGTACTAAATTAGTTTATAATAGGAAATCTGTTAAGATTCCTTTCTCTTGAAATAATTAATAGGCATCCAGAGGAAAATAATGTCAAACAAAAATGTACAACACTTTTACAATGAGCAAGAAAGAACAAAAACTAAAACACTTTTATACTGAGCAAGAAAGAATAAAAACTGTTTATTTGCAGAGTCGCAAATAAACGATTAAATTTGTAAAACCCAAGTAAAATTTATACTAACCTAGAAATCCTGGAAATATTATAAAGCCTTTTCTCACTGCCTCGCCCAATTTTCGGCCATAATTTCCCCCTAATAAAAACTTATACTAATTCCGAACACAGAAAGGACGCTATCAAAAAATAATCAAATAAACAACTGATTTACTTAAAATAAATGACATAGACGTAACAATAAGTAAATTTGAATTTGGAATTCTAAATTGATTATAGATATTGTCGATTTTCACACCAGCCAGTGTTAAAATTGTTAAATTCGAGATTAAAGACAAAATATATGACTGTCGTATATAATGACTTTGATTGCTATATAAAAGGTATCATAGAACATGACGAGATAATTTTTACTACACTTAATTGCGGACCGGAGCGAAAATCTCGAAGAAATGTTCGTTATTAAATCAATCAAAGATCCTAAATCTTACAACATCGAATGTTGACTCGCATATTTTTCGATGCAACTCGTAGCAAATATTTTTCGATTTCCGCAATGTTGTTATACGAGCTAATAAAACGACTAAACCGTTAAATGAAAAGTAACTTAATTACTATAGACGTACGTTATAATTTGGAATGCGGTACATGTCTATGGCATCGACAGGTATGGTATCCATCCGTAAGACAAGGTTTTTCGCAGAACGTTTAATTGATCTCAGTGTTTTTGCCGGACGGGAAATCATAACTGGATCGATACAGAATGATACCTTTTTTTATTGGGAACAAGTCGAACGAGAGCCTTAATGGAAAGTGTTGTTTACGAAGTAGATACGGAAAAAGTAAGAAATCTTTAAAATCAATTATAATTAATTATCTGAGTGCTAAAACACGACCTGAACTTTTTTCTACATTGTCATCTTTAACAATAATTAAACATACATCTGGAATGTAGATATAACGCATGCATGCAGTCGGAAGTCAAAGTGAAACTTTTTGCATAAAGAAATTTTAAATTAAAAAAAAAAAACGTCTGACATTAAATTGTTTATGGTGCAATTTTGAACGTAAAGAAGCCAGTGAAAATAAGAATCATTTTCAAGTAAGCAAACAAGTGCTTTGAATAGGAACTAAACGAATGTGCGTTTTTGGTTAAATCGCTTTGTCAGTTGACACTTCCACATGAACAATGAAACGCGACGAAGACGGACCACTAACGTAAATAACGAAGGTTATGATAGAATACCATTCATCTATCAAGCTCAATACTTACAAGGCTCATTAATGCCCGGTTTCTGAAAGGTTTGTCAACACTCGTATTAAGTTAAAATCATGTCAAATCTATTTCATTTTCCATAAGGAAAAATTTAATGGTGTTGCTTCAAGCAACTCAAATAACATTTGATCATGTTAGTGTTATACACACAACTAAGAAAATATAAAATTAGTTGCTATTATAATTTACCTTGAATAGAATTTGAAACTCCTATATTTTTTTGTATTAAATTGTACTATCACTACCTTGTTTCTAAATCTCTTATATGTGTTGGCTATCTCTTTCTAACTCATCAGGATTAAAAGAGTTGGAAGCTTATACAATTGATATTGCTACAAGTGAATTGTAACCTTTGTGGGTCCAATTAAACAATTAACAATATGAGCGTTCATTCATTATTCGAATGAATTGAATGATTCGGTAATTGAATGATTGGATACCATCGACGCTCTAGAGCGTTTGAATGGCCAAAATAGTTTTAATTGCTTTATCGTTTTCATTCATAAACTAAATAGCGTGAGAATAAACTTTATCTTTACAGTACACGGTCAGTAACCTTCTCACAGTAGAAACACTTCTAGCTTCTTCTAGAAATTCAAGTCCAGCTGTGTGTCAATAAATGATATAAATAATTGTGTAGTTGTCAACAATTATAGTTTTTTCCTAATCAAGATGGAAATTTTGTAAACAAATTGTACATCTTACCTTTTACGTTGAATTTCGTAAATTACCAAATATTTTCGAAAAAGTTCTTTTTATTCTGATTCTTTATAATATTAGCAGTCCATATTATACAATTTTACTTCACTTTATCTCTTGACTTCCACAAAATTACATTTCCGATGGAAGTATAAAAAGTGTAATGGCCGCCATGTAGGGTATGACGTTTGTTTGTTTACAAAATTTCCATCGCGATATGAAACAAACTATATATAAATTTATTCATAAATATGTATAATGATAATAAACTTTAGTGAAATAAAGACGAAATTGCGTTTTCTGGAATAACAAAATACTTTTATTCACAACACAATTAAATACAATTTTCCCATTCTAAATAGAATAACTTACCTGAAATAACAAAAAACAAAATTTAAAGCCTTTACTTCTAGTTTAGTTTATATACTTCCTTTTATTTATACAGGAAAATATTTAATTAAATTAATTATGTCACTGACTCCTTTCCGAGAGAGAGAAGGGGCGTAATCCACCACGCTGGCCCAGTGCGGGTTGGTGGATTGGAATAAAAAGAATAAAGAAATTCTTAAAGAAAAAGAATAACAGTAGTGTAGTGGGTAGTGCAGTGATATTTAAAAAAATAATTAAAAGATCGATTATGGTCGATCTTTTAATTATTTTTTTAAATAATTAAAAGATCGACCATAATCGATCTTTTAATTCGTCATCGAGAATAACAAGGCATACATAAGCTAATAATTGCGAGCTAACTAACCATATAATATGGTATTGTTAATTAACATGATTTAGTGAAAAGTCCCCTTGTTATAATAATTTATAAGCCGGCGACGTATATCGCCCACGGAACTATAAAGCCGTGATCACACTATAAGTGGATAGGTGAGATGAGTCACTGAGCCAACACGCGAGCGACGCACGTGCGCGCTCAAATCTTGATTATCTGTGACAGATGTGGCTTTTTTTCTCTAACTGTAATAAGAGACTTTTTAATCTGTAATAGGAACTGATTTCTAAACCTCTAATGATGTGTCTGTCAAGCGCATAACTCAAAAAGTAACACTTTTACAGTCATGTGTGTTTAAGGAAAATAAAGTTGAACTTACAAAAGCATGTAGATATTTTTCTTTATTAAGTTTAGTTTGGTTTATTATTATCATATTTAATATAAGTAGATTAATCAAATAAGTTACTAATATTTCTTTTAACCATTCCAAATAAGCGCTCTATTATGAACAATTCTTTGTTACAAATGGTGAAGGAAAAAAAGATATGTTTACAAAAAAAGTCACGTTTTTAGTTTCTTATTGAAAAAACCCTGTCCGTTTTTTGTTATCCTATAACTTGTCTACTAAAATACTAATCATAATTTTATCAATATATACAAATTATACACATCTCAATAGGTAATTTAACGTTAATAAGCTACCATGTTTCTCACGCGATATTCCCGCGTATTTTTAGCACCAGGACACTAATCCGATTCGAAGGACCATATATTTGAGTATTAATGTCACATCTAGCTAGGATCAAGACTATTCATATTTGAAAATAGTATTTATATGCTATAAGCATATGGAATAATTCTCATCACCTCGGATTCTCATTTCGTTTAACTTCATCGTCCACTTTTATAGATATCCGTGTAAAAGAGTTTTCTTTAGCATCAATTTTTATATCTGTGTGTGTGACATTGACATGGGAAACGTGATATCGCGTGTCTATACCTAGAAAAACTTTTTCAGTTACCGCATGATACGCAATAACAATTTAAAAAGGCTAAATCAGGGTCGGATAAGTCCTAAGCTGTCACTTTTAAGACAGTCAACAATAGCAGCTGAGCGCAAATATCCACTTCGACAGGGTAAGTAAAAGAATGAACATCGTATGATTCCGTTTCATGGGCACTTCTATACAGACCAAGCTATTAAAAGCGTGTAAAATAAAAAGACGAACCCAAGCTAATGGCTGAATTTAATATTCAATATAGTTTAAAAAATGTATGCTCACTCCCGTAACCCAGGGGTAGGCAGAGAATATACCTCTCTCGCTTCTTCTACATCCATACATCTACGCATACATGCTCGTTTCGCTTTATATCGCCCTTCTTTAACATATTAATAGTTAACGAATTTAAATTGTACTTTACGTACATTCTGGTCCGGTTTCTATTTACTTATATCAGTAGAATAGCAAGGAATATATTATTTCCTTAAAGAAGCTTAGAAAACAAAAGAGCAAAGGGTAATCTACACGAATTGACAGCTACAAAGACATATTCGATAAAACGAAACCCGACACCGCTAGGAACCAAAGCAGAGTCGATTAATTGCCGTTAGATAAACATTTTGTCGGTACTAATTTACGAGCCGTGTAATTACTTTACCATATTCGAATCGATTAAGGCGGAGTTAACAGACACAGATGATAAATTTTAAGACAGAATTTATTTGATATTGCAACTTTTTATTTTAATTAAGTAAGACTAGAACATGTCTAGAAATGGAGAATTAAAGAATTTCACTTTACTGGAAGACACAGTCAAACTATAGGTCGCAAGCGAATATCGAGTGGGCCGTAAAGTCGGACTAACGTATTATGTTCTCAAGGGGCTGGACGGTGCCAAACTGACGGCCTGACGGCAATATTGCTTTGGAAATAGCATAGTTTGTGGCTACATACATATATCCATTTTTCTAAGACAGTCAAGGGTTAAGTCCTAAAATCGAAAGTATTTGCTAGAGTAAAGGAGAGGTCGTCAGATACTGCTACTTTGCCACTTTTCTTCATACTAATCTCTTAGCGTTAGGAGACCAGCTCGTTTGCCCCCTTCTCTTATAAAAAATAATCGAGGAGCATTTATGCTTACGTATATGAATTAGAAGAAGCTAGAAAGGTGACGACGACCATGCCAAATGTAAGTCCTCTCTGCTATGAGCGGAAGAAAATTTCCATTAATAAAGTCACTATAAACTGTAGAACATCGCCTTAACAAATATTTGTTTAAATGGCGTAGAATTAACCTTAATTATAAAATGATTTACTTAATGTAAGCGTTTCAAGTATTGATTGGTCGCAGGACTTGATCAAAAGTGAACTTAACGGGGATACAAAACAATCGGTTACAATTTGTTAACGCGATCAATTAAATGACTTTGGCGTTAAATTAACAGAATTCATTGGCAAGGACCAGACACGTGAAATGTTTTTGCAGTCGCTACAAAATGAACTTTTGTTATTCGTGTTTATTTATTACAGTTCTCATAGATGTATTAAAAGAACTTAGTGACCAAGAGCGCTGTAAAGTGCTCGAAACGTCGCGAACAAAATCATTAAATAAACGCGATAAAATTCATGAAATTAGTTTTACTCAAATGTACATTATAGGGCCTGATCAAATAACAGATGTAGGTATACATTTCTTATGTCGTATGTTAGACCATTCATAAAAGCATAGCATTACATGAATCATTTTGTTTATCTCAAACGAATTGTATGTTATTCAGTTGTAACAATTCGAGTTTATTGTAGTTGTTGTACAAGTTTATTGCTTAGCAATATCTAATTATATCTAGATGGCTTTTAACATCCCTTATCACAAAAATGAATTCAATAATCGGACATTTCTTGTATCTACATTACCTTAAGTACATTCTCCATAAACTATTATCGTAAGTTACTTATATGTGCCGATATGACTTTGTATTTTAAACTCTATCGTATCTGACAATAAGTTATAAATTGCTGTGAATTTATATTCAATACTAAGATATTCGCGATAGTTTAGTAAGAAAATCTTTAAGTATATAACTTTGCGTTTTATGATAAGACCAGCTGACGCCCGCGGCTTCGCACGCCTTCGTTACTTTATTTCTACGCTGGGAATTTATGTAAGATGAATCCGCGTTATAACTTCGAATTACTCATATGTAACATGTGTCAAAAACGTTTTTATCAACAGAATATTACCATGGCAACCGATATTGTAAATGAAACATTTTTATTTTTAGGATAAAATGTACCATATTTCATTTCATGTACAATGTGTATACAAAATTTCATGAAGATCGGTTGAACAAACAAACTCACATACGCATAAATAATATTAGTTAGGATTTCACAAACGACGATAGGTGAGGTTAACCGTGTCAAATTCGACATTCAATTACAGAATAATTCCTAGATTGTTTTGTTTTTATTGAATTGTACTCTTTTCATAAAGCTGCTAGCACACCAAAAATTATTTACAGGGTTATGGGTGTGAGCACATATTTTATTTAAGCATGAGGCTTTATTATTTTGTGTTACAATTTTGTAAACTATAATGCTTAAAATGGCCAGGTAACAAAATGAAATGATTCCGCTTATAACATCGAAGTATAGGTAACAAGTGTCAAAAAGTGGTTATTGTCAAAACGTCAAATATTACCATGGCAACCGAGACTGTTAGTGAAGGTTTTATATAAGTACCCGTGTAATTCTCAGTACCCCTGACAATGTGTGTGCAAAATGTCAAAGCGTAATAATAATAAACAAACTCACATTTGCTTTTATAATATTAGTTAAGATGTAAATAACTATCGGGGAACGCGCTAAAGAGATTTTTATTCCCTATACAAATCGCGTAACAAATAAGCCCATTTAGTTGGCTGAGATAGCAGTTACTTAACAAATTGACCACGTCTCGAATGGTCGGGTCTATGGTCAGTTGGATTGCAGATCGCAATCGACGGCCATTGTCTCTTGTGCAACGCAATAAAGGGTAAGCAGTATTTATTACACATGATTTAATGCATCTTTCCATCTTAACAACTTGCAGTCTTCGAAAGTTCAAAGGTAGAAAAGATTGTTGAATCTTTTCTACCTTTGAATCTTAAAAAAATTAAAAGTTGTAACCAGAAAACACAAGTTCCTTTGCCAAAAAAATAGGATATTAAAACTTATTTTACAAATATTTTTATAAGTAACAAACGAGCAAGCGGATCACTTGATATTAAGTGAAAGCTACCCATAGGCATCATAGTGTCATAGTTTTTTTTTTAAGAACAAGGCGGCAAACGAGCGGGTCATATTATGTTAAGTGACAGCTACCCATAGACATCTGCAATAAACAAATAAGTTGCAGATAGTTGCCTACCTGTAATGGAAAGAGTCCTCCCCAAGACAAACCAAAAAACCGGCTAAGTGCGAGTCGGAGTCGCGCACGAAGGGTTCTGTACCATTATCTATAAAAAATCACGTTTGTGTACGAGACCCTTCAATACTTATTTTATTCTATTTTTTTTAGAATTTGTTTGTTATAGCGGACACACATCATCAAAAATACATCATCTGTGAAAATTTCAAATGTCTATATCTCATGAACTATCACAGTTCATGAGATACAGCCTGGTGACATACGGACAGAAAGATAGACAGACAGCGCAGTCTTAGTAATAGGGTCCCCTTTTATCCTTTTGGGTACGGAACCCTAAAATGATTTTTCTTTTTCTTATTTATCCTCTTCTCAGTCAGAACCTCCCAAAGTTATATGACATGTTCAATAGATTGACAGAATTACACGTTGTAATGGTGACTGATTTCTGGCAGGCCTTTATTTATTTAATTATCAGTTGTTAATAATTATAACAAATCAAATACGATAGACTGTAAAATCATTTGTAATATATATTTCATAAAATATATAATGATGCTTGAACAAACGTTTAAAGTATATAAATAGTTATATATAATTAACTAATACCGGTGTTTATTAAACAGTTCATTTTAACGAGCTTCGATTAATTAAAATATAATTAAACAGTATGTGGTATTGATACGCGTAATTTTAGTGTTGTTAACATATTTTAATTATTAACTATTAAATTATTGTAAGCTATATCTACCTCGCAGTTTAACTCGCCCGCCTTATTACCTACATCCTTCTCGCTTACCGTTTGTGTTTCTACTCAGCTTCTAAGGGTTGTAGCGTTATGTTAAATAGATTACCTTCCTTAATGATTGACTGACAAATGCAAAAACAATTTTCAAATCCGATTGATAGTTTTTGAAATTACCGCGTTCGAACAAACTCTTCAACTGTATTAAATAAATAATAAAACATGTTTCAATCTATTTATAACATTTAATAATATTTCTAATTATAAATATCATGCATGCACAGCTCTTCTTCACTAATCTGATCGATATAAATTCTCCTGGGACGTTTTCAATCATCCCTTCAATATATCCGAACCACGAAAGCATATCTTTCTCAATTATATTCACAACATCCATCTTAGCATTTTAGATGAAAATTAAAAATTAACCAATCGATATTACTTTTAAGTCATTTATTGTTGAAAAAAAATTCTCCGGACAATTGAAATGTTTTTTTTTTTTTTATATATGTACCCCCGAGAAGGGGGCCCTGCCGGCACCTGCTGCTTTCGTTAATGCATTAACCTTGG
>JWHW01025744.1:20330-41327 GCA_000931545.1 Papilio glaucus | reverse complement strand
AGGTATTGTCACGATCGTTGACTGGAGTAAAAACTGAGTCTCCTGAAAGGTCACTGTTTGCCTAGAAGAGGCATCTACAGTTACACTGGGCTCGATGCGGCGGGGCGCAGAGGGCGCCTAGACTAAGCCTCTTTAGAGTCTCCTTCCTTTGACAAGTGCTTATAAAGACTTTTGCTGTCTAAAATCAGCTACGCAACCGTTTTACTACCGTACTCATACATTTCCGGCAAACCGGAAATGTGAGCGACAACATCTCTTTAAATAGAAAGCTTTAAAAGTAATATTTTGATACTAAAATTTATTAAGGTATCTAAAGAAGGAAAGTACTGTTTTTTCATACTTTGCTTATTATTATTTTTTATTACGCGAGCGCTGACAGTGTGCTTGATTTTCCAATTTTATTCAATTCACAAATTATTAAATTTTCGTTTTTCAGGTTACAATAAATTAAAAAAAGACACATTTATTCCAAAGTTTCAAGTTTTCACTACTGTCAGAAATCTCCATTACTACCTATTTTTTTTTTAATTAAAACTTCTTTAGGCACGCTGTGTGATCGGGCGAGGCGATCGGAATTTGATTGAATCTGGAACAGTTTCGACGAACTTTTTTTCATTAATTTTTCTTATATTCAATTTCAAATTTTATTTTTAAGATACAACGGATTTTTGGTGATTATTTACTATTAAAGTATTGTCGAGCCTGTTTTGAGTTTTCACTTCTGTCGGCAGTCCTCCTGACTGCCTGTGTTTTTTTTTTTATTTCGGTGTAGTTTTTAAACAGCTTGATTCTTGACATAGGCCTCCTCTAAAGATTTCTTTGTACCACTACTCCTGTCTTTTCTAGACCAGCTATTGGAAAAGGATGTAATTTTACAGCGTTTTATTTGTTAACCTTATGATTTTCTAGTAAAAATTTACAAATCCAACGGGTTCTCTCTACTAGGTGTTAATCTGCATTTTTAAAAAAGTGTCGTCTCTTAAACTTGTCCTTAATCTACGTTAGTACCCGCCGAAATTATTTCTTTATAATCTCTTGTTATTCAAAAGATATAATTATATTTTAACTAAACTGTTTAGACACATATCAAAATAAGGTAAAATATTCATTTGGTCATTTGGACACCAAAAACATATCCATAAAAGCTAGATTTGGGAGTTTATGATTGCATCTGGAAACACTTCGACCGACATTGTGGAAAATCGGTTTCCTAAATTTCCGATTATATTTTCCATGATTAAAATTTTCCTACTAGAAAAGATTCTATTCGAAAAGATTCGAATAGAATCTTTTCTAGTCCGAGTGTACGCAAAACTCACTTCCTAGTTTCCAAGTAAAATTAGTTTTGCGTAGTTCTATTTTACAGAGCAGTTAACCTCTTTAACTTCCCGCTCCACTTTCTAACTGTAACATTATTATAGGTTCGAAATAACCACAACAGGAACTAACGAACTAAAAATTGTTTTGTCTCGATGAACCTATACCAGTTTTAACTGTACGTGCCGTCGTTCGTATCTGGCTGTGTAAACTTTAATATTTCACAAATACACATTCCTATCTAATATTATAAATGCGTTCAAAAAGTCACGTTCAAGTCCAAAAGTATTTAAATTGTTCACATAAACTTTTAATTTAAAATTCCCAAAACGTAACTTCATATAGTCATTCCAACGAAATGCGAATAAATAATAAAAGTTAAGAATAATAGGTATAAAATTCCTTCACTACGAACACATAATGATGAGCATAAGCTTTATACAAGCTTCTCAAGTTTGTAATATAAAACACTTTCTTAATTCCATTTACTATTATACCTATGTATATAAAGAAATAAGTATAACTTTCATCTTGAATCTACTCTGTAAAACTACATCAAGGATCATAAAGAAATTTCTAACATATAGATGGAGCCACTTAAAGAGAGACACATTATAAAACTTTTAAAATAAACCTCTTCAAACCGGCCAGTGCGTACTTGCAAAAGATTGTTGGTGTAAAAACCAAAGATCAATATGAAACAGACTGATATTTTTCCCTCCAATTTTTAGGCAACAATATTGTCGCTATTCTACAATATTATCCTCTAATATTATTCGTGGTAGAACTCTAAAACTTCAACTGACTTTATAAAGATGTAGAAGAATTGTAGCGGGAAACGTACGTATAAACAGTACTCAACATAGTAAATAGAGAAGTTTGAGAACCACTGTCTACATCACTAGTCTATATTCATTCAGATCACGCTCGGTTCATCAAAAATTCTGACATATTTTAAAAATATTGCGTTTTATTTTGAGCTTGAATAAAAACTTTTTTGCAAATTTTTTTCGAACGCTTTAAGTGATGTGAATTTCAAATGGTTTTTAATTATTACCATAATAAAACTAACCACATATCATATTTCAACGTGCATACGGGTATTAAGTATTTTATTACATTATTATTGCGTTTAATAATTGATTTAAGTTAACATATTACTAATAAACATATGTGGTAATATGTACGCGTCAAAAACTTATGGGAATCCGGGTATATCTCAACACAACAACCAGAATAAAGGTCAACCCATAAGGAACTGTAGTTGCACATATGAGACGTCACCATTGGGAAAGGCCCACGTGCTCACAAACAAATGAAGTAATTTTGATTTTGACCACGATCTCACAGAAAACGGACGTTAAGTTTTCTGCTATAAGTATTCTACGTATCGTGTGATAAGTGAAGTGATAGGCTTAATTATAGACCCTTTTTCCTTCCCTTCCTTTTCTAATAAGGATGAGAAGGGGTGAGATGTGACGGAGGAGGAGATGGATAGAAAAAAAGAAATATACTTTCATCTGTTTATCCCCTCTGTCCATAATAGGTAGGCATCTGCAACTCATTAAATTGTCATTTTTGACATTGGGCATTGGTCACTTAATATAGTCCACTGCTTGCTCGTTTCCTACCTTCTTCCTTTACCAAAAAACGTGTACTGTAAAAAGTGTGGAGAAATGAAACGATCGCTTGCTTAGTGCAGACTGTCAATGTCACGTTGACGGCGGGCGCAGCCACCCGTTCCGATACACGCATAGTACATGAGCATAATATACAGCAAATAAATCTTCTATCATAATTCATTTATTCTTAAGGACATAACATGACGTCATGAATGACGTAACAAGAAAATATAAAAACAAATGTAACTATACGTAATATTGATGGAAAATCATAAATTCGTACAATAACATACACACTAACTTTGTCATTTGAACACTTTAATTTAAAGTCATATATATTGTTAGCTTATTGTTAAATAATTAAATTTAACGACAGCGCGTCGCGTAATAATTTACACGAGCAGACGTATTGGGGTGAGGTAAATGAAGTTTGTAAAACAAATCGTGAGAGGTATATTCTATTCACAGACTCGGTTGTAATATCACGATTTATAATTTACTAGTGATCCGTGTCGGCTTCGCGTGGGTAGAACTAATTATGTTGATCCGAACTTTCCAGGATCACCCGCTAGCCCTAAACATTTCCTGAAAATTTCATCTCAATCGGTCCAGCCGTTTCATACATATACACATCTACATACATATGTATATATACTAAAAATGCTTTTCACACGCTTCGCTCGACTTCTCACCTGTAGCAGTTTTGTGACGTCACGTTGTGAATGATTCATTTAGTTCTCAATTTGCTGTCAGTTTATAATATTCCTGTTCTAATTGTAAGCTGACGAAGTTCAAAATCGATTGATTGACAAAGACGTTGATAAGTTCTAGTCAATATTAGGATGTCTTGCTAATTTGTCACATTCTTACGTTTAAAAATGTTGTGCAAGAATCAAGTTTAATGCCGAATGCTCAATTCCTTTGACATGAAACGTTAAATCGTGTTTTCATTCACTAAAAATTTCAAAAATAAATTTACAAACCGTACATTTATTTTTGAAATTTTTCATACAATCAAAGCAAATTAAAATATTACAAAACTCATATCTAATTTTATATTCTCCATTGTTACAGATACCAGCATGCTTCTGAACTCGACTACGAACGAACACAAGACATAACTGAACAGTGATATGTATTTAAAATTATATAAATCGCATCATATATTAATTAGGATGTGAAAACATGTTGCAATGCTTGCCCCGCTGGAGCACTAGTGGCCAGGGCATTGGAGAACGGACGCGACTGTTTTTTGTTTTGCTGCCCCTCTTCTTGCTTCTGTGTGTCCGGTGAGTTTGTTATATTGATTTATTGCCCAATCATCGTGTAACATGATAGTATCTTACACATGCAATATTCAACTTGTCAAAGTATACCATCGCTTTTAAATTTACTGACTTCTAGCCTAAGGTCTGGCGTAAGAAATGTATACCCTCATCTGTTATTTGATCGGAACCTAAATTTTATATTAGATAATACTTACATTGATAAAAAAGTGGTTAGCCTAGCTAAATCTGGGGCCAACACGGTTAAATCGTAAAAACCAAATTAGGTATAACGAAATGTTAGAGTCGAGTTCGATTTGACGTGCACATGACAGAATAGACAAGAGTTATTTTTGTTTCTGCTCTCTTCCTAAGTGCCATAACGTCATTGTAAGTATCCTATAACCTTCTTCGATAGTTGATTTATCAAATGTATAAAGAATTTCTCAAATCCGAATGGAAGTTCCTGAGAATAGCGCGTTCAAACAAACTCTTCAGCTTTGTTATATTAGTATAGATACAGATATCTTAACTTAGTAAAATTTCTGAGAGTCGATAAATAGACGAGAATCGAGACTGAAATTTCAAGGACGCATCCCGTTTAGGCATCTTTTGCTGTATGAGAGAGAAGAAAGATATAAGTAGATAGCGTAACAAAGAAGGCTTGGGAAAATTGAACACACAGAATATTTTTATGCAATTTTTTTATCGTTGTGTTTTTGAAGACATAAGATAATGCTCTTGTATCTCTGTTTTTTTTTAAAACTTACACTTCAATCAATTGTACAGAACCACAAACGCAAACCATAACCATGAATATACAAAGTAAACTTAAAAAGTCCAACAAATGAATAAGTAATTTAGATATAAAAGAAAAAACCTGACTGATACATCAACGCACAGCCCAAACTACTGGGCCTATAGACTTGAAAATTTGCACAATGATTTCCACTATTACGTAGACGAGTACTGTAAAGGGATTTTTATAAATACAAACCGGTGCGAAGCCGGGGTGGGTTAGTAATTAAGTAATTAGAGAGCTTTTATTTTACCTATTAAACTAAAATTTTATAACACAATGTCTCGACCGAATTACTTTACTCCTTTTGCATTTTAAAAAATAAACACCGTTTACAACAATCACTTCAATGGTCCCGCTTATGCAAATATAATTAGACTACCAATTTCAAACAAAATTGATACAAGCATGGTATCATTAAATAACAAATTGAACTCCCGAAATATGGGGAGATTGAAGACTAACGCGGGCTAAATAAACGCCAAATTATCGAACCCATACATCATGCCTTATTATGGCATCAATTTGAGATCGACGCAAAAAATATTTCGAAAAAGGATAACGCAACAAAAGAAATACCAGTATAATAACATACACCCTATAATTATGCACAATAAATCTGCGAACTTGAGGCAAAATTGACGTACCAATTTTCAATACACACAAATAAAAAAGAAGGGACAACGGATCAAATGTTTGTGAAGACGTAAACCTATTAAGTCGGATGAATCATGAATAGAAATGAACATGTTTACGTACTATTTATAAAACGGACCAAACGTAAACGTACGCGTTTGTATCTTATATGGAGCTGGGTACGAGTGGCCCAATTATCCTCTTTTGAAGATGTAATGGGTGCTTGTTAAAATTATTTGTGTATGTTATACGATCGTATTACAAGGTTTTTTATAGTAGATCAATGCTTGGTTGTACTCACCGGTTTGGGTTATTATTTGTAGGTAGATTTCATTTTTTTTATTATTGTACTTGACTAAAATCTAACTTAAAAATATTCGGTTCCACTTTCTTAGATGGTTAAGCTTATGCCCACTTGGAAAAGCGTAGAAGTATTTAAAAACGATAAACTATTTTCAGAAATTTTAATCAACACCTTAAAAGAAAAATGCGGTATAACAGAATAAGTTTTTTGCCAAACTTAATCAAGTTCAGGAAATTCGAGTTAGTGCAAAAAGTTACATCAAAATTCGCATTTTTATTGAAAAAGCGTCCCAATCTCGAACATTAATGACCCCCACGTAATTGCCCGGCACAATCTGACGCGAAGCCTGGACCTACCATTACTGTCGAACCTTTCAACAGCAACACTAAGGGATAGTGTGAAATCACCTTTAGATTAATCACTGAAATATAAACCTTAACAACACGAAATAAAGTTAAAATTAGTATAAACACTTTTCTGACAGACCATTATTTCCATTTCGAATGTTACGTCTCCGCCCATAGACTGATGAGACTACAAATGCATTTTATATCAACCTCAAGGTTAGCGTTAAGTTTCAAATACTTTCGTTTGATACTCTAACGTTAACACAAACGGATTGAGTGAAGCCCAATTGGGGGATTACAGCTGTCACTCAAATCCGTTGATAAAGAACAATTGCGTGTGAGCAATGGCCATAGTCACGATCGGTGCATTAGGCACGGTTACGCAGCTTCATCCATTTTATTTTACCATACATCAAATACTTGATACTAACGTAACTAGACTGATCGGTAACCTCTCTTATTTGTAGTGAACGACGAAATCTGTAGCAAGATGTTTTATAGTGTAAATGAGGTATCTGATGGTAAAGTTCTTTAAGTACCTAAAATCATATTCACTCCTAGATTTAAATATACAACTAAAGATTATTTCATACCTTTCATGATTATCTTACCTTTGGAAATCGAGAAAATGTAAACCAAAAGGAATATATCCTGGCTAAAGATAATCTACGCTAGAGGTTTGGCAAATCATCATTTTCTTATTCATAGCTGTGGTATTAAGATTCCATGTTATTGCCCCACCGACTTTTACATAGACCTTCAGTTTTAAGTCTTTTAGATAAACCACTGTCACAGATTTTTGGAGGTTGATAAACAGTGGTAGAGGCATTCTGTGGAAACCAATCGCGAAGTTCCATATCCATATCCATATCCTTTATATCCCTCCTTCTTCCTTTTTCTTTGTCCGCTTCCCTCTATCCTACAATTAGACAGAAATCTAGTAACTGTCACGATGACATAAAAGAACTTAATTCGTTACCAATAAACGTTTTATCTTTGATAAATAACCAAGTCTTACTCAAGCTAAGAAATTTGCGTAGTTATTTGTCTATTAAAATACTCTAAATATTATACAATATTCAACAATTTTAAGAGCATTTTTGGTTTAACTAAATATGTTCCTAGAACCAATTATAATAAATTCGTCGGCCGACGGAACAAAGACCAAGAGATCGGGAATTCTAATAACCCGAGGAGCCTCTTTAAAGTATTCGCCAATTTATGATCAAGGCCTACCTTCTAAGAATTCAGATAAAAAGAACTTATTGTAAAAGAGTATTTATGTTTTATTAAACAAAATAGTCTCGATAGTCAAGTAGTCAGGTGGTTGGATATCATATCAAGAGAATATTATAGAATATACGTGGAGTCTTAAAACCTAATATTAATATTTACTAATTATTTTTTTCATTATCATCATCATCAGCCTATATCAGTCTACTGCTGGACATAGGCCTTCCCAATGCCCCCCACAGTATTAGGTCCTGTGCATTCCACATCCAGCGACTTCCCACCGTGCTCAGAAGCCGGGCGCCCTACGCTTCTGGTCCCCATCTATGGCGTTGGAATGAATCCAAGATTTTCCTCCCCCTCTGACGTCGCTAGCTCGGCAGATGTAACCGGCCTATTGCCACTTCATTCTTTTGACTTGATTTATATGTCGTCTACTTTAGTTCTATGTCAAATTTCTTCGTTCCGGATTCTATCCCTCAGAGAACCACGGAGTAATAGCTCTCTCCATCACTCATTATGGCTCTTAACTGATGGGCCAGCTCGAATAATACGAATAAATGTTAATATCCAAAGAAAAAAACACGAGACAGCACTAAAATATATTATTTATGGCATAGGTATTGCTGTGTACATGACCTAGAAACTACAGTACCTGGCAAGACAGTGAACAATTCTTATGCGACACACAAATTGTTAGTATTGAGAGTAAGGCGTGACGTGATCTTGTCAGTCTCGCCCACGACGACATCTACTGGTTTTCGTCAGAAACCAGTAGCTGTATAAAATAGGAGTCTGCAAACTTTCCAGTTTTAGAGCGAATATCTTTTAAATTTTTTATCAATAACTTCTAGTGTAGTAGCTTTATAACAGAAAATTACAACAAGCCGCTAATCCGTCCTAGGCGAGCGACGGATCACATCGACGCGGCGCGATTCAATGCGACATGTTGCGACCAATAAACGCGCGTCTGAATGGCGGACGTGGCCTACTACGAATACTTGACATACTACGAATACTACATTTTCTCGTCGCGTCGCATTGTCTCGTTTGTCGTTCATCTAGGAAAACGGTAACTGTCTTAGACCGAGTTGATGACATTCGCGGGCAGGATTTTACCTGAAGACCACGAGAGAGACCCCTGTTATACCCTTGAAAATGGGGGGAAATAATAAATGAGAAAAATAAAAGATGAAAGAGTTGGGACTAGTGGCATGCTTCATTCATGAGTTGAAACGCAAAATTATGAATACCTCTACTTTAGGCTTGAATTCTGTGAGGTCAAGATACTTCGCAAGTCAAACTGGCACAAGCAATATACATTGCTGCTGTTACTGACTCTGCCTCTGCTTATATAATTTAAAGTAGGGAGCAGGAAAGATCTTTACCAGGAGCATCGCCTTGTACTGTAACAGTACAGCTTTGATTCTGAACATTACGTTGCAGTACTACCTCGCTGACTGACGAGCATTCGATTGTAATATGTATTCTATTATTAACAGTGATAGAGTCCACAACAATGTAAAATACCACGACCTCACAGAAGACAGGCGTAGTAGAAGTAGTTCTATGTTTTGACTCATTGACAAACCAGAGAGGTCTTCGCCTTCACATCCCTTTCTAATAAGGAAGGTTATTTTTTAACTGATAACCATGATTTTTCATTACCTTTGGATTTAAATTTATAAGTGATTTTTAATTCGATGTGGGACCGTTCCACTTTCGGTTTTAACAAGACAAGTGCTTGCTTATTGTGACTGCACCAGCCGAGGCGTCACAAATGAAAGTGTTGCGCGAATGAGCAAATAAATCTATTGTCACAACTATTTAACGTCTTGCTACCAACTTGTTGCTAGCGTGAAATACACGGATACTATGTTGTATGCTGCATACCCGACCTACCGTTTTTTAAAGTAAGATCATGTTTATCGGAAAATACATTTAGTACTAGCTGATGTCCGCGACTTCGCCCGCATTTTCATATCTTCTCCGCAAGAAATTCTTGTTACTATTATATGCACATACTATTTCATGTACATACGTAAATGTCAAAAAGTTATTTTGGTTATGTATGTGTCATTAAAATGATAAAATTTCAGAAATATGTTACTATCGTGTCATGTATAAAATAGGTTTTATTTTCTTAACCCTCTTGGAGTTTTTTCTTCGGGATAAAAGGTTCCCTATGTTATTTTCTGTACCCCTGAAAATCATCTTCTAGCCCTTTTCCCACGTAATGTGGGGTTGGCACAATATGACTGCAGTCCATACTTGGTTTATATAGGTTTTAACAGCTTGCCGCCTGACGCAAACCCCCCTCGGAAATAATTGGTTGCACGTAAGTACTCTTTAACCATTGTGATCAAAGACAATTCCGTTTGTCGAGATAGTTAAATGTCACGAGGGTCGTTAATCGTCTTGCGCATCTCTCATGTCATGTTCTCGTCAGGTTTGGCGTTACTGTACCCCTGACAATGTGTGTGCAAAATCTCACGATGATCTGTTAAACCTTTAAGGAGTTAAAGCGTAAGAAACAAAATCACATTTGTATTTATATTATTAGTTAGGATTCAGATCAGCGCCATCTGTTATTAAATAAAGACTAAATTCGTATGAACCAATTATAAAACTTATGTAGACAAAAAAAAAATATAATAAAAACTATCTAGGCTCGTCCTCATCCCTATCCTTCGTTAATCCCGCCATACACTCTCACGTAATGAAAGGACAAAATGATCAAAACAAATGCAGCTAAGCCCGCTCTACATAGTGGTTAAGGGACAGTAAATTTTAAATTTATGCCTTTTCTACATCCTAAAGCGCCTCACTAACAAGTTTCACGCACTATAAAGATACGTTCATTTAACTTTTAACACTTTAAAGAGATTTAATTTATTTTTAAATGCGTCGTAAAACGTCAAATGGCTCATCTGTGCGCGGCCTATTGTACTTTTTTTTCTTTTGAAATGCTTCAAAATTATGCCGTCTGTGGATGTTATTACATAAGATCGTAAACATAATTTAAAGGACGATTTCAATGATTTTTTTTTCTTTAAGAAAGACATTCGTGATATGAGCATCTCAACTAAAGTTGAGGTTATTAACCTTTTACAGAAAATACAATTTACCTCGCCTAATAAAGTTTTTAAAAGACTGACTTGACTATAAGATACGTTTATTCTGAAAACTTACCCGAAAGATTGTAAAAATCAAATGTAAGAAGACCCGCAACACTAACACCTGATGCATGAATGCGCCGGCTCGACCGATGAAATACCATCACCTCACAGAAGCCAGGCGTGAAGTAGGAGTATTCCACATACCGTGTTTCCGGTGAGTGAGGTTCCAGAGCCCTAGCTCTTTTCCTCTTTATTTCTAATCAGAAAAGAAAGAAGAGGAGATGGATAGGAAGAGAAAAATATAATTTTTCTGTTTATCAATTCCTCTCTATTGAAGGTAGGCAACACATCTGGAACACATTAGCTTGTTGCAGATATCTATGGCTAAAAAAGTAAGTAAGAAAGTAAACTAGAGTTCAGTATATTGTACACAATTCCTGTTTGTGTTACGCATAATAGTCGCTATTATACTTAACATTAACAGGAATTGTGTTTTAACCATCCGTATACCTTAAATAACCTAACGTGAAATCACAACGGTAATAGGAGAGGTCGACCCGATGCAATAATGCAACAACTTGCTTTAAGTTATAACGCTTCTAACACCTTTAACGTACAGTCAAAGGAAAAAAAAATAGAGATCGTATCGTATAATTGAGACATACGTTAAAGTATTACAGATTTAATCTGACTTTAAGGAAGCGCTATAAAAGATTATCAGGAACCAAAATCAGATAGCGTTCGACATTAATAACACACATTATCATTGAAATTAGAGGCTTTACTTTGTCTCTGTACTTCTCCACATTTTTTCTACATGAAGTTTAGTTAGCATTGAGAAAGGTATGCTTCGGTGGTTCGGGCATGTTGAAAGATTAAATGAAAGAAGATTGACAAGATAAATTTATGTTGAAGTATAAATTGCTGTTTAGCACTACCTAACATAACTAGCTAAGCTACATATAATTGTATTACATGAAGCTATGATTATTAAAGAATTGTCTTAGAATTAACCAATATATTATAACTGTCAGTATGTTGAAAAATTGCTGTGATATATCGGCGTACACTGCATAAATGAAAAGGTTTCAAGCTAGCTGGCTGGCTGGCAGCTTCAGGCTAGCCTGTAAAGAGGTAGATGGAGCCCTCAAGACCTCAAATTATTAGACCAAACGCAGAAGTATAAAAAGGACTTTCAGTCGTAGGACAGCACGTCAGAAGTGAAAACATTTTAGTTTTACAAACTTGTAAACTTTTATTCTTCTTTACAATATATGGAAAATATTTTCGTTCTATTATCACATTTATTATTATCTAAGTTTGATTTTATTTATTACTTCTCGAGCTCAGTGCTTCTTTAACAATACCAAAAAGTGCCCAAAGTGACTTAAGAAGTTTTCATTTCCATAAATATCCATTTGATACCAGTATTCTGCTAGATCATGGTTCCCGCACAAACCGACCCATCCATTCAAGAAATGCAACTGCTTCTGGCTCTATCACAGTTTTGGACGTAAGTTTACAAACATACATTTATAAGGCAAACCTGATAATAACTACATATAATACTATATACTCGTTTATGAATACTCAGTGAAGCAATTAAATATGAAGATAACCTATATTAAACCAATATCGATATAGATTTATGCAAATTCGTTATTTTACAACACTAACGCATTTAGCACACTAGCGTGGTGGCATTTATGGGCCGATTGTTTGTACAGCCTTAATACTTCGTGTGACTTTTATAAGATCATAAACTATTTAGTTTATCTAATTGACTGTGATCTCTTGACACTTTGACTAGTGATGTACCCTGTTTAACTTTCAATAGTTTTATCTAATTTCGTTACTTGCCACGAATGGCAAACATAGAGAGCCGAGCACTCTTTAAATCAGAAGCCCTAGAGTTTGAGAGCAAAGAAAATTCACTACTCTGAAAAGGCGAATCAAGCTTTATAGATGAAAACGTAAGCATAAAGCTCGTAAGTAATGATGGGGTCCAGAATTCACCGCCTACGATTGGAGACCGAATTAAAGGATTTACTAGTGTCTCTGGTAGGGTCGGACCGTAAGTTAGTAGATAAAAAATGACGCTATTAAAATTGATATCATAAGTCTATCTTGTTCTTTGTTTTGTTCGTCGTCCCAATAAAGGAGAACTACTAAATCAATAATCGTCCATCACTTGGTGGCCCTTTATAACCACAGGTCCCGGGGCTGCAGTCTAAAACGCACTGACATAGATCCGGCCCTGGTTTCTGGGCGCGATAGATTTAAGCGACTATTCGCGAGTGACCGGTGCATGCGGGAACATCCCTATATATCAAATGTATATAGGGATAGAGGAGATAGAGCTCGTGTAATCCAACATAACCGGTCTCGTCCCAGCTAAGGTGCGAATAGGTATTTTCTGTAGAATATCGTCTTTAATCTTGTCACATATATTACATGTACGCTATAGTTCATTTCAAGTATACATTCGAACAATATCGATCCATTTTCCCATCACTAAGCTATATTCTCTCACCGTATTTAAATGGTTTTATTCAATAGCTACCGACTTGCGACAGCAATTGCATCTAATTACACAGACGATGCGATTACGAGCGCCTTTTATAATTAACAGTATTCGTGTCAAATGCTTGCAAATCTTAATTAGTAAGGTAACCGATAAATGATAGGTTAAATTATCGATAATCAACTACCATTTATCTCTATATCGATAATTAGTTGTCGATTATTATCGATAAACCCTTTAACTAGTTGCTGTAACGATGTGCATGACTAGGGACGAACAATAAAAACCTCGAAACCACTCCTTTCTTAAAAGTATAAACTAGTTATTAACCATAATCCTACCTTATGTATAATAGCGATGTCATCCACTGGTGTAGATAGATATATAGCTTAGATAGATAGCTTCTCTCTATCTTTTTCTTTGAAAAAACTGAGATGACAATATACTGCTTGTGAATGTTTTCGACAATGTAACAAGGTACGCAGATCATAATTGGACTTAAAAATGAATGCTGACAACTTATTCCAATCCTTTGCTGTACGTACAATATTGAAAGACTTAATTGGCTAATCTCAAACGCGAAAAATATCAACAACAAAGTGATGGGGAATTAATTAATATAATTCTACATACTTCTTAAAATGTAAATGTTAATTTACGTCTGTGTTTATGATTGTAAAAATCCACCTCTCTACGGAATCTAATGCCGCGACTTAATTTGGCAGCGCTTTGAGATTCTTCTTATAGTTGTGGTAGACACCGGTTTACGTAAAAAAAATGAATGGAACTTCCAATCTAATGACGAATTACAAAGATGAGTCCGTCAACATTTTCTCTGGCGAGCAAAACCTTAACGAGTCCACTGTGCACGATCCCCAGACCGTGTCGAATTGTCGCCAGTCTCGCTGTCCATCCGGTGTGACTTCGGAAATGATACCTACTCTATTATAACGTATCGAGTTACCTCGGGATTTTTATATGTGTAATATATCAATCTAGTTCTCGTATGACAAAAGGATGAAGTAATGCGGTTGCTTTAATTTAAATTTATGATCCATGTCATTACATTTTGTCATTCAATTCGTCTATTAATAAACGACTGACTGATGAATACATCTAGAAAAATACCTAGTGTCTATCCAAACGGAGCCATAGTCACTCCCCATATCTGAATACTTGTGACGGCAACAACTAAAAAATATTTTTAAGTTGGTATGAATAATCAAATCTTGGCAATTGACAATTCTAGGTTTTAAATCAACTTGGAAACATAAACTGAAAAATAATAACAATCTACCTATTTTAGTACGTTTCCCCACTGCAGAACATAGGCCTGGTCTCCGAGAGTGGTAATCCAACACGCTGGCCCAGTGCGGGTTAGGGGATGTCACGTGTGCTCGAATTTGATGATTCTAAGATATGCCGGTTTCCTCGCAATTCACTTTTTTCTTTTCCTTCACCGTTTTGTTCAATAGCGGGAAATTACATTTCTAATATTAGAAATTCGATCATGTCAAGGTTTGAAAGAGAAGTATTTTATACGAACATTTCAGCGCTTCGTCTGACGTACGCACAAACTTCATTTCTTTCATTTGATGTGTACTTATATCAGATGTTTAGCTTTCTTATTTTTACCTCTACCATAAAAAAACGACTTCATACATTTATAAATAAAAGAAATAAATAAACAACAATTGTCAAGAGACTGGACTTACATATGTCTTGATTATGTTAGGGTGCGTCCACATCTGGCAAATGCGCCATGTTCTTGCGCCGCGCGCGAGCCCTTTAAAACCTTTACATGGGTTGCACTAAAGAGGTGCACCGTGCAGCGCATTCGCCAGATCTGCACACACCCTTATGTCTACAGGGCACTGACCATAGTGGACCCTGCACTAATGTGTCGTCTTACATAACTAAATAAAAACTCAGTCGCCGTACTCGATCAAGTCATTACATCTGTAATTGGTATAAGATGGTACGGAGATTTGGTACAAAAAAAACATGTCATTAGACTTAATATACGGTACGTAATTTGTAGGCTATAACGCGTACTCTCCGATCGGCGTAAATCACTGTGAAGTAATTTTAATGAGACCGATTATCCCAATATATTGGTCCAGAGTAGGGTAACCAACCTACGAAACAATTCTGGGGATATTCTACTTGACAGTATATGGGTTTAATTTTGTAAACATTTTACATTCGTACATCAAAATTGAGAAAATAGAAACCGATAGGATATGTTTGTTGAACACGATTACTTCGGATAGACGCAGTTTTTTTTTAAATAAAAATACAGTAACCGGTGTACGTCGTGAAATTAAAACAATCATCAATATGTACCCACAATTTCCACGAAACGATTGAGATTTTGGATATTTAGATATAGAAGGACAGTCCGAGATTTTTGTTAGTAATTTTAAAAAAATAACAAAAATACTCTACACACAATCGATGTTTCATGGTAAACCTAGTTTAGTGGGATATATCGGCCCAATGATAATATATAGAGCTCCAGACCTCTACATTCCTGGCTGGCGGCGGAGTTACGTAATGTTTTAACGGGAATTATGGGAGAGTAGGGTCACCACGCATGATGTATAAGAATATTTTTTATGGAAGTTGGTGGCAAAGGAGCAAGCGGGTCACTTGATGTTAAGTGATCGCTACCCATAGACATTCGTAACAAGCAAATGAGTCGCAGATACGTTGCCTCCCTTTACCTTCAATGGAAAGAGGAGAGGATAGACAGGAAGAAGATGTTACCTTTTCCTATTCATCCCCTCCCCGTCCCATCTTATCCAAATAAGGAAAGAGGACTAAAAAAGGCCTCCTTCTCGGTATGAGTCGGCCCATTCACGCAACGGATGTTATTGTTGCTCTACCACAGTTAACAATATATATTTACTACAAACATTGAATTATGCCTCGGATGTAACGAAGATGTCTGTGTAGTGGCGGCAGTATAGAACTGCTACCCCATCTCATTCCAAGGGCGTCGTACGAGGGAAATGGAAAGGGACACATACCATCTTAGGAGTCCCGGATGGTTATACCGCCGTCGACTGAAGATAACCATCAACTAAATGGATGTCTAGGTGTAATGCTAAGCTGCAAGGAGCCCGCCTGCCCAATGTGGTAAGGAAGGGGCATATATGGGTATTTACATATAGACCCCCCTTGTATGGGGAGTCCTACGTCCAATAGAGGACTGGGCATGGCTTATGGTGGTAGTATCAAAGACGTCTATATTACCCAGATGGATTAATTAAAAACACACCTAGTTACTACTAAGTACACTTTACTAGGACTGAGGCGGACGGCGGAGACCTGGTGACCCTACGCTGCGCTTTCGTCTTTAATCGAAACCACCAGTCCAGATTCAGACAAGCCTTTGTTCGGTCTGATATATTGATATCATTTTATTTGAATTCCTATCGCATTCGAACTTTTGCTGATTTATCGTATGATTCGACTGTCTTTTGTTTGAATGTATTTCGACCTAAGCTATTAAACTGAAGAAAGTCTAGAACTATCTAAATTAAAAATGTTTTCACTAAATTCATAAGTTTTATTATTATTTTATTTGTTTTATTGCTGAAGTTATTGAAGATTAATCAAAATCTTTAATAGACAATTTTTTTCGACACGTTTATGTCCTAAAACTAAGACCAAAACAGTTGTAAAGCGCCGTTACCTGCAATAGACCGACCCGATCGGGGAACTGTCACGGCTGGTAGAACACCGGTGCAACGTTTCGTCTGATGAGTGAGGTGCTGAAGAACCCCTCCAGTACATCATTATCTTATCTATCAGAATATAGAAGAAGATTTCATACATAAAGACTGTCAACGTATCTTTAAAACCTCGTGATTGTTGTTATATTGATATATACCTTGTTTCATTGCAAGATATGATTGTTGTAAACAAACAAACGTCATTTACCATACATTACGGCTATTACACTTTTTATACTTTCATAAGAAATGTTTTAATTTTTGTGGAAATCGTGAGATAAAGTGAAGTGAAAATGTGTAATATGGACAGCTAATTTTATAAGGCAATATGAAAAAATAATTTAGAATTAATAATTAATTACGAATTTTAACGTAAAAATAAAATTTGTTTACAAAAATCACATCTTGCTTTGAAACAACGTATAGATGGGTAGCAATGGTCACATAACATCAGGTGACCCAATACTACTAACTCTACTATACAAACTTTTTCATAATCATCCATACACCTATCCACAAATACTTTGTCACCAATTTGCACGATTTATAATCACTTGAGCCTATGGAGAGTTTATATCTGACTGATAATGATAGATTTATTTAATTAAATCTCTAATTAAATGGACACGAATTAGCAACCGATTAGCGTATCATTCATCTTCTAACACTTTTAATTGCTAAAATTATAACGCATTCAACATTCCGCCATTACAACTAAAAATTAATTTGTCATACGTCAATACGTACAGGATATCATTAAATCGACACAAGATAAATGACTAATGCTATTGGAACTTAATAGAGTTATGATTTATAGATTGTACTGACAGGCTCGGCTCATTACAACCTGTCTTAAAATTAGGTCAACTTTCATTGGGCCAAGGACCCCCTAGTAAGGAATTAATAGTTAAGAAGATTGTAGCTTTTTTATTCGATTTATAACTAATATTTCTATCGCTTTACATAATGAGCTCAAGGGTCTATTTTGACAGTTAAATATTTGGAAGTTGAATTCTTTCTGAGTTTTGAATTGGTTTTCTTTTGGGCTATTTTGTTTTATAGAAGAAGGTGGTGAACGAATAAGCGGTTCAACCGATATCAAGTGATCCCTAACTATAGGCATCTGCACCAAGTTAATGAGATGCAGATGCGTTGCCTACCTTTAATGAACAGAGGAGAGGATAAAAAGAAAAAATGATATTTCTTTTTCCTCTATATCCCTCGTCAAATAATCCTCCTCTTCCCAACCATTTTTTATTTGAAGTGAATGGGAAGAGGAAAAGGATTAGAATTAGGCCACCGGCCACTCATTACACAAAACACAGAATACTTCAACTTCAAGCCTGTCTTCTGTGGGTTCGTGGTATTTCACCAGCTCATTAGTGCAACAGATGTTGTTGTTGTGGGCTTTACCTCTGTAAAATTGATGTTAAAACTATTTTTATTTAATTGATATTAAAACGGTGACTTAAGTCGAACACTTATTACAAATTGCAACAAATTTTCTTGTTAAAATATTTATTCTCTAACAGATAGCACGTACATTTATGTTTAGATAGTAACAATGTAATAATATAATTTAGATTATTTTGGATTCGATCAACACAGAAAGATAAATTGGACAGTACGAGACGAAATAACATGTCTTCGAATTTTATTAATCAAAAGTAAATCTAACAATAACTTAAGTTAAAGTACGACGTTCTTACTTAAACACTATAATTTATTCTAATAATATTAAAAACGAATTATAATCATTAAACTAAAAGACAAAAAAGTTAAAACAACACTTATCTAATTACATTACAATGAACACACAAAACATGGTCTTCTATAGGCTTTCTGTGCGTATATTGTTGGTTTTAAGATATTGTAACCGTTGAAGCATCTATAAAATTTTAACGATCTTACTGACATACGGTCAGATAGTTCAATAGACTGATATTATTATTACCTATTCTATAACCGATTTGTCTTTTTTTAATTATGTCATAAATAAATAACCACTTCAGCATATAATTTAAAGGGTTAGGTAGATTTTTTTATATAGAAGAAGGAAGCAAACGACCAATGGGTCAACAATTAAGGTAGGAGTACGTTCTTTTCTTGAAAGATCCGAAGTCTTATTGGTTTTGACATACCGCTGGAAAATGATAATTCCACAAGGTTGTACGTGGCAGTAAGTTAGTGGAGTGCCAACCATCAAGGTGGTGTGGATGGTATTTGTAGCTCTGTCGTGTTGCGCGATGACGAAACTCAGTGACAGGATTTATTCCAAGCGATTCTTCGGAACACTCCCCATGGTAGAGATGGTAAAATGCAAAGGGAACTGAACCTTTCGCATTATTAATACCCATTTACTATCCTATCTTTCTGTATGTGAAGTAATGTAAAAGTCGACATTCACATGTATGCATTTATTTATGCAATAATCATAATTCTTTTGGGTTATTTAAAGTCTATTAGACGTATAAAATATGTTGACAAATGAATAATCTAAAGATCCTATTCAAATACTAATAAATAATTATTTATCTTGAGAAGCCTCTTAGAGTCATATTCTTCAATAATGCATACAAGAGGACTTACCAAGAAGGCTTTTTATAGTGTCGAGGAATATTTAAATAAATAAAAAAAATTTTGTTCGATAATTAAAAGTTTTAATTTGTGTAATTCAATTGATTCAAAATTGTTGTATATTGAAATAGATTTTGTCAACACCTAGATCTTTTGTTTGTCCCTTGACCTGTCATTATTTAATACCAATAAATCTGTATTTATGTGTGTGTAATTTTGTCTTGATTAAAAATTTAACTGAGAATCTAATCCTTTCTAATGTAAGTATAGTTTGATTTGATTTATTAGCCATCCTTCATAGCAGTGTGTCACGCTAAAAGATGTTACCTATAAAACAAATCGAGCGTTCTGTTAATCTGTATCGCGGGTGGTTTACGACGAGGGGACATCTTTGTCGGCCCTCGGGAAGTGATTCATCGGCGTGGACCCGCACCGAAATTCCTAGACGTTGTTTCTACATTCTTATTTTTCTTATAGGAATAACGGTGACATTGTATCATATAATTTATATTCGGAAGTCTGCTTTTTCCGTCAGTAATTGTTTGATTTGGACAAGCGCGTCAAACTCTTCAGAGTTTGACGCGCTTGTCCGTTTGTTACGATCGTGTCCTCTAACATTTTTACCTAGTCTAAGATATGGCGTACAACTGAATGTTAGACGAGTACGGTTTGACGCCCACATAAACTGGACCTCTTTTTTTGGTTTCGGGGCAAGGGTAGGGGGGGTTGGTTAACAAGGTCCTGCTTCTGGGGAAAAGACAGTGTTATGAGAAATTTTGCTCACTTAAATCCCCCTCGGTGATCTTTCTTTTCCTGCTATTCAAAATCAAACTTAACATTAATGTTAAAAAAAATGTAATTGTAATTTTAAATCTATTCAACGATATCCACTGCCGATTTTATTTTGGCTTTCCATATAATAGAACTTTGGAATTAATCTTATTTTACTACGTGTATTATGACAGCTTGTGATATGTAAACTTTACACATTCTGACTCAGAAACACTTTACATTTGAAAAGTGTTTCTGAGTCAGAACCGATCGATACCAGTTTCTCGGAAACATGAACTATAAACTTTAACATTCAATTACTAAGATAAATGTTTGCGGACAGTTTTAATTATCATTTATATCTAACTTTAATTATAAACTACAGCAAACCAATCGTTAAGTACATAAATAATATTAATTTATAACAAACCGCGCAACTGATGTTTGAAATATTTACTTCATTTATTATATTCACCGTCAATTCATTCCCAAGGAGGGTTGGCGTCAGGCAGGCGGCCGGCCGTAAAAACTATAGCCAAAACCTATACGGTACGGACTACAATCATACTGTACCGACCTCACAAGAGTGGGAGAAGGGCAAGGAGATGATGATGATGACCTTCAATCATGGTGTCGAAAGCACGTCTTCGTTTTGATACATATACTAAAATCATTTATTCACTTATTTACCTTTTAAAAAAATACTGTAAAATGTATACCATTCCATGTTTCGACAATAACAACTG
>JWHW01025722.1:172676-198357 GCA_000931545.1 Papilio glaucus | reverse complement strand
TGCTTCACTGGTGCGTCCTGGACTATCCATCTGGAGGTATGTAACATCTTTGCTCTATAATATTCGATATCTATTAAGCCTGGGGAGGGGAGGGGGCAGATATAGCGATATCTGCCTCTGTGGTCTCAATCACTGATGATCACGATAATCAAGTGGACAAAAATCAAAATCTCATTTTGATGAAAAAAATATTCATCAAGTCGTTAAAATGATAGAAAAAAAAAGAAAGTGAAATATTTCACTAGAAATATTATTAGATAGTTTGCAATAGATGCAATCACGATTTGTAATGAAAATGTCGTTAAACTGATAGTTAACCTGTAATGTTTGTTGTAGTGCACCAACGCCGCATGGAGAATGCTGTTATTTAGGTAAAGTAACTAAGTTCCTACAACAAATTACGTTTTGTTATATGTTTCTAGACCAATTACATCATTATCATCATCATTAGCCATGTGTGGACATTGTGGGCCTCATGGAAATGTACTTTCGTAACCGTGATCAGATCTACAAGAGCTGCAGCTGCTCAGCATATACTGCTGGCCCTCTTTAATCGTTAATCTGTGTCTGTAAAGATGTATATGGTTACTATCTCTCTTACTCTATTACATTTCGTTCATATTACAGATTACTGAGACTTTGTATAACGGTAACTCTCTGGAACTTTTGCCAAGGCAACTGTCATTATGACTCCAGCGACCTGAACGGCAAGTGGCGCGCTGCAGACATCGTGGAGCTGTACGGCCGAAACTTTTACCACAGTCTGTACGTAATCAACAAATTAGAAACTGAAATTAATTTGACATGACTGTTTACTTGATAGTAATGTTAGTTGAATAAAAAATTGACAAACGTTTCAGAAACCGGGCCTTGCTATTTGATTTATTCTCCCATAAAGATTCAAAAAGTGAATTTTTGCATATCTGATGTTCTGTTGTAGAGTTTAAGAGGATTAAATGATGACATTCAGAGAAAGAATAATTTTCTTTGCGGGTATACACTTGATTGTGATAAGTCATGTCATGTTGGATAAAAAAGAGATTCCAGGTCTTCATAATTGGGGAAGGTATAATTCCTTCGCTTATACATTCTCATGCAGAGTGACAATTGTGCAAAGTCGAAAATCCTAGGCTAGTAAATACACGTAGTGTTGATAATACTTATCTTTTAGAGCTCTTGGAGCTGATGATGCTGACGATCCGCAAAAGCGCTTTGTTTCGACGTATTCGGAAACACTTCTTCTATACATAAATAGTGAGGAAACTGAATCCAAGAGCATAAAGTATGCAGCGAGAAAGGCCACCGAGCGACTGTACCGGCCGGCCGATGTGACCGCAAGCGACTTCCGAGCCATCATGTCGATAATATTATCTATTATTGAACAGGTTTGTGTTTTGTCGTTAAATAATCTCCACCTTGTTTAATATAAACTAAATTAACTTATAGCCATAATCCTGAGAATAACGACACTTACACTTAGATCATCACCGTCAGGCTATTTCACTCAACTACTGGACAAATACCTTCACTAATGCCTCCCACAGTCTGCGGTCCACCGCATCCAGAGCCCGTCCTCGCAATGTCATCCTACCATCTGAAAGGAGGGCGCCCCACACATCTGGTCCAGGGGGTCTGTGGCCATTCCAAGATTTTTAGCTAACATTTTTTTCAAATCTTAAACTGCAGCCATTAACTGACGTGCAAACGGCCTGTCCGTATGACGTGCATGAATCCCAATGTATAAGAACTTTGGATCACCTAGAAACAGAGAAGATCAAGCGCTGTCATCACTATACAAGGAACATCCACTTGTACGACAGAATGCGGGAGTGGTCGACCAGTTGCGGTCTTCAGAGATTGTTAAATGAATTAACAACAGCAAGTTCTATAGGCAACGAGAAGGATGCTATTGATTTCTTCGTAAGAACTGCCTCTAAAACAATCCCATTAACTTATAAAGAGTTTAAGCATATATATAAAATGGTTAAAAGAACAAAATTCACTTGTAATACGTTAACATTTCTGTAATTATTTGAAGGGTGTAAAATATATGCTTTTGAATTTGGTCTCACTTCTTTATTTCTCCTTTGCTTTCAAAAAACTTTTTTGTTTCAATTGTCAGTTTAACAGTCGAAGAGTCCGCAACAACAACATCTGTTGCACGAATGGACCGGCTCGACCGGTGAAATACAACGACCTCACAGGAAACAGGCGTGAAGTAGAAGTATTCTGCGTTTCGTCTGACGAGTGAGGTGCCGGAGGCCTAATTACCGTCCTCTTCCCCTTCCCACCCTTTCCTCATAAGTATATGATGGGAACGGGAAGAGGACTGGACGGGGAGAGGGTTAACGGGGAAAAGGAAATATCCTTTTTCGTGTCTATCACCCTCCTCCGTCCAATAAAGGTAGGCAACGCATCCGCAACACATTTTCTTGTTGCGGATGTCTATGGGTAGCGCTCACATAAGATCAGGTGATCCGCTTGCTCGTTCGTCACCTTCTTCCATAAAAAAAAAGTTGCTCGTCATTGCTGTCAAGCCAAACCAAAAGAACGGGAACCTCCTTTTCGTCGAAGCGTTTCATAATATTTTCGAACCTAGTCTATCTGATACCAAACAACTCATTAGTGTCGGAAACCAATTTTACAATTTAAATTTTTTTGTAAGGTCATAATTTTCAACAATCAACAAATAATGATAATTAGTGGTATACTTATGTATTCATTCATTTGGTCTCTACTAGGGGAATATGGATATGGATACAAAAAATATAAATATTTCTTAGGAATTAAATTGAACATTTTTGAAATATCTCAAGATATATTTTGTAGATTTTATTCCGTTTTTCACAAGCGCGTTTCAAAAAATATATAAATTTATAAATTAAAATAAATAAATAAGCAATAAGATATAAGTTCCCCTAAGAGGTCTGATATATAGATATAAACTGATGCTGGCAACTTTTGCGTTTCGATTTGGTACTTCTTTCGTATATTCCTTATTTTCATTTCCTTACCCATCTCCTAAATAAGGGTTGAAAATACATTTGTAACTTTATTATTTTTTCATACATCTCACTTACGTTTTAACAGTGGTAGAGCCCTCAATAACAACATCTGTTGCACGAATGGGCCGGCTCGACCGGTGAAATACCACGACCTCACAGAAAACAGGCGTGAAGTAGAAGTACTCTACGTTTCGTCTGATGAGTGAGGTGCCGGAGCCCTAATTTCAGTCCTCTTCCCCTTCCCACCCATTCCTCATTAAGATAGGATGGGACCGGGAAGAGGATTGGACGGGGAGGGGGTTAACGGGGAAAAGAAAATATCCTTATTCCTGTCTATGCCCTCTTCTTTCCATTAAAGGTAGGCAACGCATCTGCAACACATTTTCTTGTTGCGGATGTCTATAGGTAGCGCTCACTTAACATCAGGTGATCCGCTTGCTCGCTTGCCACCTTGTTCCATAAATAAAACACTTTTCCCTTATGACGCTATTTTTAATCATTCAAAATTTTTAATACTTCTTAAGGATCGCATCTCAACGGCATTAACTCTACTAGCATGCTTTTCCTGCCAAACCCAGCTCTCACTTCCATACATTAAAGTGGGGACTAGTACAATGTAACACGTTAACAATATAACATATGTTATATCCGGAAATTGAGCCATTTTATACATGGAACATAAACAAGAGGCTAATAGAGGCTATGACCCCAGCAAGCGTGTTGCTGCATTTGAGGTCATCCTGGAATGTATAAAAGAGAAGGGAAATAGGTCAGTTGATGGTACTGTTGTAAACTACACGAACGACACCGTAGAACAAAACTAGTTCAAACTAGTTAAAACTAGTACACTTAATATAACTCGGTTGGTAATCGTTAAACACTAATAGATCACGACATTCATTTTGATAGTAAATGATAATTATGATTTAGTAAACTCAACATATTTAGTTTTTACCTGAACAGGACAACGTAAGGCAAGGCGAGTAATTACATTAGTATTTATAAATTCAAAAATCATTGTTCTTAGCTTTGTATCTAACTTCTAAGTCTCAATAAAAATATTCCTCGTTCAAGTCAGTGTTTTGTCAAAATTTGCTGGTACATATCTAATGTAGCACAAATATACGAGGCGATATCTCATCTGCGGTGAATGTTGCGGTGTCAACTATGTATATGAATTGTAGAATTATATCATCATGTACGATTCAGATTGCGAAACATAAAGTCGTGGGTTCGAATTCGCCATGAGACTATTGTCGTGACCATGCCTAGTTGTACTGTTAATTTTCGGAGATTTCGTTGCTGGTAACCTTATTGACGGTTCTTACAGCTTCATCTGATACAGGGCTCGCGATCCGAGTGATCTTGAGCTAAAAGTAAAAAAAAAAAACTCTAGGTCCCTAAAGTAATCTAGGGGCCTAGTTGCTGGATTTAGTAGCCATCGGTGTGGGTTACTTAGTTGTAATGATAAAAGAAATATTAGTAAATTGATTCCAGAATTTATTAACATTTTCACCAAAAAATAGAATTATCTCAAGTGAATGGAACGGGTACTGTGATGTATTTAATATCTGCTAACTAATAATCTGCGTTGCATGATCTAAATGTGATGTGTGCGGAACTCTGACACTCTTTCCGTCTTCTTTTCTTAACTCACTTCTCTGTCTTCGTCTCCTTTTAACTGATTCTTCTATATTCTACATAACAATGGGTAATGCACCTGCATCTCTTCTGACATACATTTACGGTAATATTAATCGATTGCTTCTTAGGAATGACAAATCTTATTTTACTTCGTAGAATGATCGTGTTGTGGACAGCTGTAGCATCTCTTCTATTGTGTCATTGTAATGGTGAAGCTCTGGGTGACAAGAATGATAAATGGCGTAAGAACGACATTATTCTCAAGCAAATCGATGACTACTATCTGAGTTTGTAAGTTTGTGATTGTGTGCCAAGGCAAACGAGGAAGTGGTACACCAGACTTCAAGCAACCGGTACGCGTAGGCATCGCCAAGCTCATGAGTTGCAGATGCGTAGCCTTACCTTCAATAGACAGGACAGATTCTACTGCTCTTCCCCCTCCCATCCATTTCCAACAAGGAAAGGATGAGAAGGAGAGGAAAATTACACAAGGCAGGGGGTAAATGGGAAAAGAAAAAATATTTTTTTCTGTTTGTCCCTCCTCCTATCCTCCTATTTATTGATGTCGGGAGGACCGCTTGCTCGTTTGCCATCTTCTACTATAAAAAATTAAGTTTAAATGCCATTATACATATTTTGGCTCTATCTTCTTTCAATGTTTGAATAAGAAAAGAAATTTTCCTCACGTATTGTGTTGGTGAATGTTCCAGAGCTGTGTACACCGAGGACAACACAAATCACGAGAAGCGGTTCTACTCCATCGTGTCTCTTGGTTTGTATTTCTTCGCAAAATCCAACATAACTGAACAGAGCAGACGGGTCAACGACGCCGCGCGCATGGCAGGGGAGCATCTCAACCGGACGTCAGATGTGATCGCCTCCCCGATGCGCACGCTTGTCATATATCTCAACTCTTTGGTCCAACAGGTGGGGATGAAGTCGTTCTTTCTTTCTCTTTTCATTCATTCGTGTAATCCTTTCTAATTTCATTTTTATTTCTTTCATTCAATTTTAGTTACTTTCATTTATTAATTTGTTATTCATTCATGTATATCAAGTTCTTTATTACATCCGTGATAATAATCGTAAAGATGATACAAGACACTTCTTCAATCAAACCTCCAGTTGCTTAGACGTTCGATCATTAAGTTAACTTAGGTTTTACCTGCTTTTATAATAAATCTATCGAATTAGTAGTCAAAGAGGACACTTAAAAATGGACATAATTTATAACTTACTATTTAAAATTTCATTTGAACTGTAATAAATAAATAAAAGAAGAATATTTAACAATAAACTAAAGTGCCATGCATGGTTTGCAGCCAATAACTGATGTAAAAGCGAGCTGTACACCAGACACGGAACAGGTGGACTGCGACAACAAATTAAAAGAAATGCACACAAGAAACGAACTCAAATGCATGGGGTATTCAAAGAATATCGAGCTGTACAACGTGTTAACTAAAGACAGAGACGATCGGCCCCGCAAGATGTTCCTGAGGGACCTTAAGCTTTCAAGCATCGGGGATGATGAGGCTGCCCTAACTTGGTTCCGTACTGCTCATGTCAGGCACAAGGAGTTGTTCAAATACCTGACGAACTTGTACGAAAAGTTGTTGCATGACACATATCCTTGCCATTATCCTTTAATACTTGAATAAATTTCGTATGATCTTATCCTATTACTCAATTGTGTTTAATTTATATTCATTGTATGAAATATTAGCACACTTTAAAAGTGGTAGACCCACTTTAGGATTCCGCTTCCCCTCAATAAGGAAAAACTGCAAGTCGATCTTGGATCTGATATCACCTTAGTGGTCAACTCGCAGCTGAGAACTAAGTCACCTCATGTTAAGGGACCGCTTCCCATAGTCATCCGCAACAAGCAAATGTGTTGCTAGTGTTGCCTGCCTTTAATGGACAGAGGAGAGCATAGAAAGGAATAAGGATATTTCCTTTCCCCGTTAACCCCCTCCCCGTCCAATCCATCCTATCCTTAGGAGGAAAGGGTGGGAAGGGGAAGAGAACTGAAATTAGGCCTCCGGCACCTCACTCGTCAGACGAAATCTATAGTACTTCTACTTCACGCCTGTTTTCTGTGAGATAATATATGTTGTTAACATCAGTGTTTCCGTCTAACTATGAGGACACCTTCAAGAGAAGAGGGAATAGGCTGTTACTAAACTAGTGCGTACCATACGGTTTCGACCGTATCGTCACTTAACATCAGGTAACATTGTGATCAACCGTCTTTATTGTTATTAAGGTTGTCACATGTACGCCACAATCGGGAAAAATGTTTATACAGCTCTAACAAATATATAGTAAGTTGTTTGTTGAAAACGATTTGTTGCTCGGAATTACACCGACTATGGAAAACGGAATACGTGTACCGCGCACTGAGGTGGAATAGCGACCGACTACTGCACAGTCCGTCATCCAGACGATCGGATTTTGTCCGAAGCGGACGGCGTCTGATAGCCAGGCGATAATGTCTGTAGGTCCGTGAGCCACACCATCGGATCTGTCCGACACTCGGCCCGGCCGGACAGTGGGCACAGAGCCCGATCGTCTGTTAGGGTGCGTCCAGGTCTGGAGAAAGAATGTGCGGATTACGCAGCTCGCGAGCCGTTCGCGAACTGCGCGTGTGCGAAGCGCAAGCTGCACAATCGCGGCGTATTCGCCAGATCTGGACGCACCCTAACATGTTGTAATGTAACCCATAAAGAGGATATTTCTTACCCCATCCAATCCTCATTAGGAAAGAATAGGAAAAAAGGGCATATTCGGCATGTAAATACCAAGTCAATATAATTATTATATAAATAAGATATTTATTATATAGTTATATACTTTAAATGTTGACAAGTAAATGATTACATAATAACTTATAGTTTATAACAACAATAAAATCTGTCGCAATGGATTTATTCACGAAATTGTTATTACCAACACATCACGATTTCAAAGCTTACCATAGAAATATTTTCACAAGCAAAGTTAAACTACCAATACGCTGACGAAAAGCAATAGGTAAATTATAATTTAAATAAAATCTGTTTAAAAAGAAGACGAAGTGTGTAGACTCAATTTTGAAATGTTTACAATCTCATTAGCGATATTATAAATTGAAGAAACATTCTGGACTAATTTCGTTTATCAATAGAATAATAAAATCAATAACCACTTATTAACAATCAAAGCAATATGTACAATGTGTTATGTGGTATTAAACGATGCTGCCAGCGCCACTAGTATACTGTAAAATGTGTAATATACTGGCCGTGCACTGTAAAATGTTTAAGATACTGAGCTGTATACTGTCAAATTTGTAATATACTGGGCTGTATACTGTAAAATTTGTAATATATGCCGCTGTTTACTGCATTTTTGCTTCAATATTATTTTCTAACTTACAGTATGTCACGTGTCAGCGTAGCAGTTGTTGCACTGACGTTGAGCTTTGCCGCCAGCGACATTCTTTCGGGAGATATGAACAGCAAATGGCGGCCTAACAATGTATTGATGACCAACATTGATAATTATTATAAGATATTGTAAGTATTTATCGTTTTTATGGAAAATGAAACGCAGAATTACGTCTACAGCATTCCTAAGGGTGGACCATTTGTGGGGTCCAGGTCTAATATTACTTGTGGGCCTTTTTTATTTATTTTTTATAGAAGAAGGTAGCAAAACGCCATAGGCAACTGCAACAAGCTAATTTGTTGTAGATGCATTGCCTTCCTTTACCCTTCTCTCCTCCCCCGTCCAATGAAAGGAAAGGATGGGAAATGGAATAGGACCGAAAGCGGGTACAATTTTCAATTAAGTCGTTCGTTTTTTTTTAGCACAAGCATCGTCCATAACCTCGTATCAACGGGGACTTATGCTGGCCCTGGCGTAGACCCGCTCTGATCATTCCCGTCTAACATAATATTACAAAGTACTACGTAATTGTATGTTTTAAACAGGGCCGTTTCGACTTCTGACGTGGACAATCGTCGCAAGCGTTTCGTGTCTGTTTTGTCTCAAGCATACATGTACTATGTAGCTAGTGACGAACCAGACATAGTCAAAAGAGTCCAGGAGGCAGTTGCTAAGACAAGGAACGACCTGGACAAGCCAACTGATGCTATAGCAGGACAAGCTCGAGCATATTTGATTATTCTTAAAACACCTATTGATCAGGTAAAAAAATTATGAGCGCATCCTACAGTTTGATAATCATTTTTTTTTTTTGTTATAAAACCGCTTCAAGTCAATTAAGTAAAATTAGTCAGAAAAATACCAATATCACTACCCAGAAGTCAGGCGTCAAGTAGAAGTATTGTGCGTTAAGTCTGATGAGGGACAGAGGCCTAATCCTAAACCTCTTCCCCTCCCCGTCGTCCTCTTATTATAAAAGATTTGAATAGATGGAAAGGATCTGCAAATCATTAGCTTGTTGACTAACAGAACCAGTGAAACGCTTGCTTCTTATTCTATAAAAAAGAGCTGCAGAAGTTCTACTACATCCCATTCTTCTATATAAAAAGGTTTTAGATTTTTATAACATCCTAACAAGATAAAGTTTCTTTCAATCAAACATCTGCAAGTACATTTCCGCTAGAAAACTTTTCAAATTTAGCACTACATAATTTTTCAGCCAATAAACGACATCAAAGCAAGCTGCCCGCCTCAAGCTAAACAATCTGATTGTTTAACAACTTTGAAAAAGTACCACGATGCGAACAGGGCGAGCTGCAAGGAATACGACAAGAACTTACGCCTCTACGAAAAATACGTAGATTACGCCACCGATCCAGAATTCACTGACTTCGTAGCTGATATAATCAAATTCTCTGACAACGGTGATGAAGTCGCCTTATCTTTCTTTTCTTACATAGTCCTTGTCGGATATCCAGAAGTCGTGGAAAAGGGAAGAGATGTTTATCGTATGAGGGCAAACACAACCTATCCTTGTAGCGTTTACAATCTTCCATTGTTTTGAGTACAGTTGGTACATTAATACAATTGCAATAGATTAATAAATGCTATTAAAATGTAATGGAGTTTTTCTTGTATTTGATCATTACTTAAACGTTACTGAAATATTGCTGAGACGCTCTCTTCCGGATTCTAGCTCTGGATGAGGTTGGTTTTTAGTGCTGAAAGTAATTAGCTTCTTAACCTAGATTTTTTTAAAATTAATCATCCAAAATGTTACTGCTAAATTTATATATTTGCAAAACTTGTTACCGCAAATACCATGTTTCACAAGAAGATGAGATTTTTGTAGACAAAGGATTTTACGTTAAAATTTGTAAATTCTAAAATATTTTCAAAATCAAGCTATCCATATTATACAATTTGACTTCACTTTATCTCACGTTTTCCACAAAATTACAACATTTCCGATGGAAGTACAAAAAGTGTAATGGCCGCCATGTATGGTAAATGACGTCTGTTTGTTTACAAGCATTCTGTCTTGCTTTGAAACAATATGTATATTAGTTTGTATCTTCGTGTACAGTTTAAAAGACAAAGTATTGGTAGAAGTTTCCTCTGACAATTTTTCTGTCTAAGAAGAATACGCTTAAAATAGTTGATAGGTGGCCTCTGTGGCTTGGACGTAGTATGTACTCTCACTCTTCCATATACCTAGGTATATAGATATCAGGCATCTTCCACACACAACACGACACGCACTTTGAGCTACGATTTTTAGTTCAGCTTTGAGAGATTTCTCTCTCCTTCCTCATTCATAGAGCTACGTTCAAATTTTACATTATACATTCCATTCTTTAGGCAGCCCCTGCTCGTTCTATATCTGATCATCCACGTTATATATCATGAGTGAAGTTAAAGTTGCGGTGAACTTTGAGCCCTAGTATGTTATTTGATAACACATATTTTAATGCCATATTAAATCTGTCGCTCGCTCACGTTGTTCGTGCCATTACTTCTTAATGTCTGATGATCAAAGTTTTATTAGTATTCAAGGCAAATTACTTAAACAGTTCGGTACGTCGTGTTTCTGACAGAAGGTAAAACTTTAAATTCTCTTTTGTAAATAATTTTATCTAAAAAAACTTTACTTTCAGTTGATAGTATTCTTAGTTAGAAAAAGATGTTAGTTGATTCATTGAACAACAATAGATTTAGCGAAGTTGTCTTTCATCCCAGGACGACCCAACCTATTTATGCAACCGTTGCTACCTCCATTTTTCCACTGTTAATACTATTACTATTAATACTTTACGTTTGATGAGTGAGGTGTCGTAGACCTAATTCTAGTCCTCTTCCACTTCCCATTTTTTTCCAATTAATAAAAAAAGAATGGGAAGGAGAAGAGGATTTGACCTGTCAAATTTATATTTATATCCATATATATATATGTATATTTCCATTCCCTCCCCTGGGAGGGAATGGATAGGAAAAATACTTTCTTCTGTTTATCCCCTCCCCTGTCTATTACGAGGAGTAACGGTCACTTGACATCGGGTGACTTGTTCGCTCGTTTGCCACCTACTGTTATAATTGTATTTTAAATGTACATCTCTATTTTGTCACAGCAGTATGCGGTTCTTCATCGCCTGCACAATCCTCGGCTGCGGTGCGCTCCACGCATCACTCTTAGACAAGAACGATAAGTGGCGCCGTAACGATGATGTGTTCAAAGTTATCGACCCATTTTACTACGAATTGTAAGTTATATAATGTCCTGCAAACTTTTTTTAGAGATTAATTTGCAATTAAAGCGCATAAAAATATGTTTTTTACTACATCAAATTACAAATCTTTGAAATTCTCTGCATTTCTCTACTATAATATGCTTGTATTACGCATATTAACCTTCCTCTTGAATCACTATGTTTTTTAATAAAAACCGACAACGAAAGCGACTTTGTTTTATACTTTCCCTACGTTTATTCCAGATCTCTCGAGTCAAGTAACTTAGCAAACCAAAGGAAACGCGTTACTTCTGTTGTGACTTTAGCTATCTCGATCTACCTGAAGAGCAATGCGACGGATCACGAAACACGGGTGCAGGATGCTATTAGAAGAACGAGGGATAAGCTCGACAAACCTTCTGACGCAATCAGCGGAGTGATGCGAGCCATTCTTACTGAACTACGTGGAATCATTGATAAGGTATCCTCGTCCAAACGTATAATCATTAATAATGTTCATCGTACATGTGACATTATGCAACTTAAAATTGTAACTATATGATATCATACTATCAAGAAAGCTTTCTTTGAAGCTAGGAATTTATTCCTACTTATAAACTGTGTCGTAGCTTAAGAATGGCGCGAGTAACGGTTGATATTTTCTTTCTCTGTCGTAGCTCTGGTTCTCGTATATGGTCCTCTCGCTCGTCCCATGTTACATACACAAAATCTATTATGTCAAATTTGAAGCATATAGATTCGTGGTGCATTTTTGATTGATTAACAAGCATCTATATATTTAATCAATTAAATTCTCATTACAGCCGATCAACGACATAAAAGTGAATTGTCCACGGGATGCTGACCAAGAGTCCTGCGACGAAGGATTGCGGAAGAGTCATGACAAGAACGAAGCTGCATGCAAAGGTTATATGAGGAATGTTGATATGTACGATAGGGTTGTCAAACTTATCGAAAATAAAGAAGTTAGAGAAATGAAGAATGAAATCGATAGATCTTTGAGGATCAGTGACGAAGACGCACTACACTATTTTGCTAAAGCTGCCAATGGAAGGCATTCTAAAATAATGAAGGAATTCAGAGAAATTTATGACATACAGTTACATGAACCTTTCACTTGTAATGTATTAAATGTACCAATTTTCTGAATTAAAGCAATTAACTAGAAATTATTTGTTGTTATCAATTTATCTATTCGCATGTACAGTAAAGCCTCGTTTATCCGGCCTACGATCAACCAAGTCTCATAGTATCTGAGACTGATCCGGGCATTTCTCTCCGAATACTAAAAAATGAATGAGCAAGTTGAAAAAGTGGTCTATCAGAAATCAACAGTGGTAGAGTCCGCAACAACAACATCTGTTGCACTGTAAGACCGGCTCGACCGGTGAAATGGCACGATCTCGCAGAAGGCGTGCGTCAAGTAGTTAATTCGTCAGATGAGTGAGGTGCCGGAGGCCTATTTGTATGCCTCTTCTCCCTTCTATCCTTTTCTAATAATGATGGGGTGAGAGGCGGGAAAGGATGTCACGGGGAAGAGGATAGAAAGGGAAAGAAAATTCCTCTTTTCCTTTTTATCCCTTGCTCTGTAAATGGTAGGCAACGCATCTACAAATCATTAGGCTGTCGCAGATGCCTAAGGCCATGGGTCACCTAATATGGTGGACTGCTTGCTCACATGCCACCTTGGTCCGTATAAAAAAGAATATCTAATTATAAACAAATGTCAGCGCATTGGAGATGATGTAATAAATTCTTTTTTGTACCTCCTTCTTATAGTTATAAATATTAAATCATACATGAAATAATTATTAGTTGTAAAAACTAAAAACACACTAAGTCCCTTTACATACATATATAGTGTTGATTGTTATTTAAATTTTAACACCCTAGAGGTGGTAACCCTTTAAATCGCAAATCCTGAAGATCCTTGATAAATGTTCCAAGATTCTATTACATACAAACATACATACGCACAGTTAATAATAGTGTAATAAAATAAGAATAAAGGTTTTACCGGTTAAAAAATCAAAACATTTTAAAATAATTACAAATTTATCAGATACAATTTTTATTTATAATGTTTTTAATATCATTAATTCATTGTTTAACAAGTATCAAGGGATAGTCGCAAGGGAAAGTGCCGTGCAACAATTTCTTATAAAACTTGTTCATATAACTGAAAAAGTCCTTGTAGGTGTGTGTTGCGGCCTTCTCGAAGAACGATAGGGCGTGCTCATCGCTGCCTCTTTTGGCCCTAAGGTCCTTCATAATGTTGTAAAGGTAGCGCATATACTGTCTGTCCGACACAAAGTTATAAAGCTCCACATTCTTGGAGTATCCATGGCAGGACTCCTCATCATGTTGACGAATTCCGTTCAAATTTATATCACATTCAGACTGCGTAGCGTTGGGTGGACAGGAAGCTTTTATATCTGTTATCGGCTGAAACGACCAAACATTTTAGTTTTATCATTAGCTATCGTGTGACTGACTGGATATATAGAAAAACATTACTTCGTAGTAAATATCCAATACAAGCAACAGATCTAGCAACAGTAGACATTCAGTTAACTTGCCAACAGCAAACAGGAGTAGTTAGCTTTATTTTGCGATACATAACGACGGACGAGTTGTTTTATATATTCTGTGTTTCGTTTGTGAGTGAGGTGTGCATAGCTCTAGTCATCTTCCCTTTGTAAGCCTATGGGTAGTAGACGATATATATAGAGTTAGACGCTTCTTCATTTGCCACCGTATTCCATTAAAAAAAGAATTAAATACGAGATGCGATATGACACGTTATTTACATAAGAATGAATCAAAGAAAGGATTGTATAGACGTTGCACCTCATTCATCAGACAAAAAGTTCCGTTAAGTCAATCCTGTTTGCTGTGAGGGTGTACTTCCCCAGTCGACCCAGCCTGTTAAACTACGTGCGGTACCCGTCGTAGTCTTATGACCTACTCAGGACACCACCATCACATCAACCTGTATGTTTGTAGTCCATAATGTATATGTTTCGGCTAAAATTTTGACGACCGGCCGCCTGCGTGACGCTAACCCTCTTCGGGAATAATTGGTTGAACTTAAGTCTTGTTTCAGTGCGAGGAAAGACAATAACGTTGTCGGGAGGACTGTTCATTGGTCGGGCGCATCCCTTCTCGTCAAGTTTGTTATCAGCTGATCGGTATTCATCTCTCCTGTGATAATTATCCTGTGCTAATTTTCCATTCCTGTAGAACCAGCGCCCTCTTCTGTCTCTTATGGAATTAACAGTATCTCTTGTATGTGCGTAGTTTTCTTTATTTCGAAACAATCGAGTTCAGGAGCAGCATAATCTTACCTAATTAGATGAACAAAATTAGAGCTAAAAATATCTACCTGTTGGATGAATGATTGCGTGAGTATAAGAAGCGACCTCATGGGCGAGGCTATGACGTCAGCGGGCTGGCTGAGCTGCTCCCTCGTCTTATTCACGGCTTCTTTAGCGCGCTCCACGTCATCGAAGATGTCGCTCTTCACGTACATGTAAAACGCGAGGGAGAAAATCGAATAGAAGCGCTTGTGCTGGTCACCATCCTCTTCGGTGTAAACTGCACTAAAAAGACAAAGAATACGGCTTGAAGCTTGTTTTTTACAAGTCGGTAAAGATGCTGCCATTCATCACTATAATCTGTGTAAAGCATATGCCCAATCCCCTTTCCTATTTCACATCGCTTTCCCTTGAAACTGTCAGCAAATTGGACTGAACGAATTATTCACAATTTGTTATTTCATTTCTCGGCAGCTTATAAACTGTCGAAGTCAAATCGGCAGATGAACTGATATTTTGCTTGCGTTATTATGTTAAAGTTATAACGAAAGATAATTATAGGCTAGTGTCGTTAATTTGGACATGATATCTTTATATAAATAAAAAAAAGTCGAAAAAAAGATGTCTATATGGAGAGAAATTGTCAATAATTCGTTCAATGCCAATAATACACTCAGTTTGCTGACTGTTTATAATAAGCCTAGTCCCATTCTAAACTAACGAAGTTCACAATTTGTCAGTCACATCTACATTCCTTCTCTTCCCTACATAACGGCTAGTAAAGCGTGACCTTCTTTGTTGTTTGCTTTATTATTACTTACAGATTAAGGTAAAAGTCATCAATTTGCTTAGCGATCATGTCGCTGTCACGCCATTTGTCATTCTTATCCGTGAACTTCTTCATCTCCACACATTGAGACCACATCAGAACCGCTACCACTGACCAAACGATATACATTCTGGAAAATAACAATATTTTATGGGGAATTTTCTAATGCTAAACTGAATTGTTTTATTTCTGCGCTCTTATCCTTTTGTTTAAATAAATGCCTCACGCCTGCAACCCAAAAGAATAGACAGACGTACTAAACGAAGAAGTACCCGTAACCGACGAGCGTGTAGAAGAGGCAAGAGAGGTCCCAGGATCGCTAAATGGAAATCTCCATCTACCCGTCTGGGTTAAAGGCTATAAAATATTTATTTTATTATCTTTAATGTAAATAAAGATACTTGCTTGTACGTTGTTTCCCGATCACAGATAGCAGAAGTGTTTGGTTCAATTGGTTTATAGTGAACGAAGGTCTTGCTATAAAATCAATATCGCAAACCATTAATGGCGACATCGTGTGTTTAAAGTTTTAATTGTCTTATTTTATATTTTTCCACAAGAAAACATTCAAATACAAAATTATTAAAAATAAAGATTAAATTGTTAACTATTGTCCAAATGAATTATTCAATTTAAACTTTATCTCGGGCAACAAAATGATGTTATTCAAATAGAGCTAAGCGGTGGAACCCATCTAAACAGTCCTCAGCAAAATTTGTAACCGCATCATAAATTTCATTGCTTACTTATTTAAATTCAAAAATTGGCACTTCATTAACAACAAGAGCTCCGATGACACGTGTCCCATTAGCGACGCCAGCGGTTCCCACGTCTCACGCCCCACTGCTGGGATTGGTCACGGATCCTGTCAAATTGTTCACCATACTTTACTCAACTGACATACGTTGAGTATGCTCTACTTTAGTTATTATAGTTCTAGGTAAGGAAATATATTATTAACTAGTAGGTGTTCATGGCAATACACAATGCAAGAGTCCATTGCCATGAAAAAATTGCCATCAGGTAACTCATTGATGGCAATAGGCTTTGTATCGAATTCGAAAACCTTTTTTCCTTTTTTTTCGATTCCTTTAACAAAAAAATGTTTATTAAAATTATAGGTATAATTGATTGATTGATTAAATATATTTTTAGCGTTATACCTGTCACCGACTGATTGTGAACATCGTTAGTTTATAATGTGACTATGCATATTATAAACTGTCAGCAAATGTAATGTGTGTGATCCGAAATCCGAATGAATCATTCACAATTCGACGTGTCATTTCTCGACAGCTTATAAACTTTTAAATTTATATCGTCAAATTGTGAACTGATTACGTTAGTTAAAGTTAAAATGGAAGATAAATATAGGTTATGTTGTTTAGGTTGGTCATAATTTTGAATATAAAATAACATCTTAAAAATATGTTTATCAAAGAAAAAAATAGATTTGTTGCATTACATGCACACTTTATAATACTCCTAGTCCGATTATAAACTGTCAAAGTTTACAATTTTTCGGTGAGATAGCTATAACCGAGGGATAAGTGAAAGACGAGAACATTTCTAGCGGTACTTATATCTCTAATATAAATGAGATTGATAACCGGCTGGATGTCCGCGGACAATTCTTCTACAAGATAATTGAAGACAATGCCTTTATCTTCTGAATACGTTTCGCGAAATGAATTATGTATTGATAGATTTAATACAGGTAAAATAATGAGGCGTGTATTAAAAACACACGTCTCATTATTTTTTTTCTGTTCTTTGTTCTGATAAATAAGAGACATATGATTTCGAAATATAAATGTGGTAAAATTACTAATATAGTTTAGGAGTCCCGAAGTGAGTTGGCATCAGGCAGGAAGGCCAGCCTAAACTGTAGCCCAAACCTGTATAGTATGAATAGGGATGTCGATGATCATATAGTGGCTACTAATATATCAAATACTATTACAGACACCAAAGGAAAACCATTCATTCCCATTTATGAATTAAACTATACAACGAAAAATACTGATAATGAGTTGCCTTTGTCATAAGGAACACAAATATCACAAAAAATAACATATTCCAATTAAGATTTAACTAAACTTAACTAAATTTAATATCATTTGATTGAGACCAACTTAGAAATTCTCGTGTTAAGTTATAATAAGAAGTAGAGCAACATTCGCCCTTTCCCGACTTCAATGGGGTGATCACACAATATGGAAGATAATTAAGTTCACACGGATAGTGATATGGGCGTAAAGGTCACGGATCAACAGACAAGCAGATATTATAGTTTTAAGAATAAGCTGGAGTCTAATGATTGTATGTAGAAACAACTAGAAACTGTTACCTACATTGCAGTACATGAAACTGTACAACGATAGACAAACACACCAGTACATATTGAATTTTTCTTCATTTTTGGATTTTTCATTTCATTCGATACAAAATACAAAATGCTTGTAAACGTCTTATATGGACATGGAGGGGTACCTATGACATAAGAGTAATAATTGAAGACATGAATAAATGCTGATTTTAATTGTGATCATTTTTTATTTCCTCTAAAACACATAGAGCGGAGTACCAATATTAGTACAGTCCAGGTTACCATTGTTCTGCAAGTCAATTATAAACTGGTACAATTTAGCGCGAAGTTGAAGCGAACTCCTTGCAGAATCCTTGGTGTCTAACAATATCTTCAGAATGAAGTCAAAGACCTCGTGCGCCTGAGTGGAATCTTTCAACGGGCTCTTCCCGCCTTTGCTTTTTAAGTGTCCTAACGCCTTAGTAATCGGGTCAGCAATCGACAACGTTTGTCCACGATTGTACTCCAGCATCGTTTCCAAGACCAAGGAGTGGAACCAGATGTGAGGACAAGATTCGGCTGCTGCGATCAATTTGGACAAATAAGCGACATTGCATTGCCAGATTGGCATGTCTTTTTTGCAGCTCGTTTGGACCATTTCTATAGGCTGGAAATAAAACAAAAGATTAACCTTTTCAGTTCACGAAATGATTGCGTACTTTAATTATTTTCATTATTGTGTTGCTTCAAACATAACAAAAAAAAAGTTTTAAAAGTGAACAAGAAATCAAAATAAATTGTGATTTTCTCTAATTGTATATCAATATATCTGCTTATTTATAGCAATCGAGGTCAAGAACCAAATTATTATATACCAGCAACCTTAATGAGCCTTATTATAGCAATGGTTTAGAGAGTTTTCAATTATCTATTACGGCAATTCTCGACTCTTCTTGTAGGTAGGAACACTAAATTTAAAGGAAAGAAAATAACATAACACAAGCCCTTACGCCGCCTATGAAGCTTTTTATCACGTCAGCGATGCGTCTGACCGGTGCTGCCATCCTCACTGCATTAAAATTTCTCCTCGTTGCGAATAAAAACATCGCCAAATCGTATGCTTTGTTGTACAGGTCTATCTCACTTCCATTATCCGACTGAACGTGCACCAAGTTGAAATATATTTTGTTGAATTCTAGATAAAAATTCTCTATTGCTGATTTAATATACTTCTCCCAGTTATCATTATCTTCTGCAACTTCAGCCCTAAAAATATTTTTAATAAATGAATAGGCATCATGTAAATTACTGCTTCCATGGAATATATCCTATATTTAACGTACATAAAAGTAGATTTATTTGGTTCAGCTTTAGAATTACTAAAATAATAACGTTCTATTAATTTATATACTTACAAAGCTTCGTAATCTTCCTTGAATATTGTAAGAAATAAATCAGTATTAACTAACAAGTCAAAATCTCTGTCAGCCATTACTTTCATTGTATAGTTGACCAAATCCTTAATGAAACCTTTATGATTCAATAAATCCAGTGCACTAGATTTATTGCTTGATTTCGGCTCACCTGGAAGATTATTTTTTGTTTTCTCCTTGTCCTTTCCATTAGTGTTTTTATGGTCATTTGAGGAACTTTCAGAGTTTTGATGTGTCGTTTGTTTTGATTGTTTTTTGTCATTTCCGGTGTTAGATGATTTTGTTGATTTCTTTTTGCTGCCATTGGATGAGTTTTGATTTTTGTCATTGCTGCTATTGGATGAGTTTTGATTTTTGTCATTGCTACTATTGGATGAGTTTTGATTTTTGTCATGGCTGCTATTGGATGATTTTTGATTTTTGTTATTTCTGCTATTGGATGAGTTTTGATTTTTGTCATTACTGCTATTAGATGATTTTTGATTTTTGTTATTGCTGCTATTGGATGAGTTTTGATTTTTGTCATTGCTGCTATGGGATGAGTTTTGATTTTTATTATTGCTGCTATTGGATGAGTTTTGTTTTTTGTCGTTGCTGCTATTGGATGAGTTTTGATTTTTGTTATTACTGCTGTTGGATGAGTTTTGATTTTTGTCATTGCTACTATTGGATGAGTTTTGATTTTTGTCATTGCTGCTATTGGATGAGTTTTGTTTTTTGTCATTGCTGCTGTTGGATGAGTTTTGATTTTTGTCATTGCTGCTATTGGATGATTTTTGATTTTTGTCATTGCTGCTATTGGATGATTTTTGATTTTTGTCATTGCTGGTATTGGATGATTTTGATGACTGATTTTTATCTGTGTTGGATGATTTTTTTAATTGACTGTTATCATTTCGATTGTTTTTTGAATTTTTTGATGGCTTATTGACTCTCCTAGGGTTAGATATAATTTCTGTAGCTCCTTGAGCTTCGATTTGTGCTGCATTGAGAGCACTTTTTAATTTTTCTATTACTTCCACAACAGTTTCGGGATCAAATTCAGTACCAGATTTCTCTTCTGCTGATGAACTTTTACTCGCAGATATAAAATCATTATCTTCTAAACTAAAATGACCTGCACCGATTATGTTATTAGAATTCGGTATAACGTCCAGTGATAAAAGATTTTCACTGGACTCTAATGGAAGGCTTGCCACCTTACAGTCCAAATTTGCCGAGACAATTGCCAATAATATCAAAAGCTTTCCAATCATTTTAACTGAAAACAATGTGGAAAATCTTGTAAAGTAAATAATTAGTCTATTTTTTTAATTATGTGAATGTATTGAAAAGTGAAAGAAAGATTATCAAATATTGCTTGAGGCTAATTACAGAAATCGCAAACTTTAATGCTAGCAAGAATCTTAACGATTTAATATTGGGAACAAACGAGTAATAAAAGATAAGCATATGCATCTAAGCTGCCCCTGAAGTATACGAAATTATTTACTTTAATAATTTCGTATGTATACGAATTAAATTCAGATAAATCCAGATACATGTACTTACCCCAAAAATAGTACCATGCTAGTGACTGTAGAAATAGGATTTTAATATTTTTTTTACTTTACACATTACAAAGCGTTAAATCAATTTGTAAAACGAAATTGAGATCTCGAAAATAATTATATATTGCAGTGAACTGATTCAACATAAATTTTTATCGTATATATTGAAATTCATTTACATTTTTATTTAGATGCCTTAATAGAACATAGTCGAGTTAGACTAAATAAACAAATAAATTTCAAATACTGAAAGAGAAACGTAAGATACAAAAGAAACGATATACCGACTAAAAAAGCGTACAAATATCAAAATTTGGGTAAAAATATCAAATACCTTCTTTACATAAAAGTAAACAATCAACATGGAGCTACGACTAATTTTCACAAGTATTTTATGAAATATAAACCAGCGATTGAAAAAGAAATCAATGGTTTATTTGTTCAAGATAAAGCAACATGTACTTTTGCTCCACGTTTAGAATTTTACAAGGGATTCAACGGAAATGAAACACATACTTTGTTGTTTTGTGTTTACTAACGTCATATACATATAATAAAAATGTAACTGATCGCTGTATGTAATGGAAGATATTTGAGAATAACTATTATTGGGGGCCTGCATAAACGCAATTAAACCCAAAACAATAATTATTAGAACTTTTGTCTGTTTGTCTGCGCGTTTGTTACCGCTAATCTCAGAAATGGCTCAACCGATTTGGGTGCGGTTTTCGCTAATGTATTGTGGTTAGCTTCACTTAACATTAAGTGTTATTTTATCTCGATCGGTTTATAAATAAAAAAAAATATATCAATTTAACTGTGCTACGGCCATACTGTGTCGACCCTATATATGGAAAAAGGGCAGCGAGACGATGATGGGTTACGGTAACATCATTTGCAGGGCGGATGAAACCGCGGGGCACAGCTAGTCTGTAATAAAATACAAACTGGTGATACCGGGTTATTCTATGTTCCATCTCACTGTATAGAACGAAATCTATTTTTACTTTTGATACTTAAAAATTTAGACGCTGCTGTCTCTTGCTTTTTTTCTCATTTGTATTAATTGAGAAAAAAGTACTTCCCCTCATCATAATATCGTAGATAAGGAACTTCCCTCCTCTTAATTTTTCTATATACAGTTAACAACTTATTATTTCATGTTTTCTCATAACCGGTTCATGACTTTAGAGCACTTGTCGAGCAGTACCATTCATTCAAATGAATAAATACTTCAAAGTAAATAAATCTGACAGAAGATAATTCAGACTAGTCACGAGTCAAGTCACTGACAACGTCTTTTTCGTTAAACGCAGTTAGTATTTCATCCGAAGTGTCAAAGTTTGTAATCGCGCCAATCAAACCGCATAGATATCGCGGTCATATCGCGTACAAATTGTTCGAATTGTAAACTAGTAGACCGTGAAACGTATCGCGAATATGTGAACCATGTCAAATTGCAGAGAATTATATGGTGGCTGCTTAGAGATTCGCTTTCAACTCTTCTGGGGTTGGTTGAAATTATGTTTTTAAGATAATACCGAATAGTTAAGCCAATAATAAAGCACTTGCTTATAAAAGTACTGTACCCACATCTTTAATTTACTTTTCAAAGAGTTTTAAAGGAAGTGCTATTACATTGTGTATTATATTAGTTGCAATAAACGTTTTTGAAACATAATATGTTTTGAAATCAAATTTCGTCTGCAGAACTGACAAACTATTTTGCGTCAGATAAATTCTCTTCGATTTACAAAGTTACCAAAAACCTAATTACTAAGGGGACATTTTTAAACCATAAAAATACAGTAAGCGACAAGTTTACAATACATAATTTTTATTTCATTAGGGCACAAAGAACTTGAACGAGGGAATACAAAGAAGGTGAACGACCAGATTATAAATTGTAAAGTAAAAACTCCTACGTAAAACAGTATATGTGGGTTTTGTCTTTGGACAAAATATGTTAGTCTACTAGCCTTGGGTGTTTCTTAAACTGAAAAGAAGTTATAAAACTACATATTGGAGTTAGAATCGCAATAGAAAGCCATGGTAGAAATAGATGGCTACCTTTTTATGTTTTTGCAGTGTATATAAAGGTAAAATAAAATCTATTGGGTACAAACATGTTATATCTGAAAGGAAAAGGTATTTAGATTTATTTAGAATCGTAACAATTCAAAAAGGTTCTTCAAACGATTTATAATTACATCTCGGCCTGTAAACAAATCAAACTTATCACCGTCATCTTCATCATCATCAGTGAATTTGAAGGCACGATGCACTAGGTCTTTTATAAGACGGGGGATCCCCAATAGGTCATGTACTTTAGATGTGCTTGTTAAATCTTCTTCTTTATCGTCAGTTTTTGTTTCTTCATCCCTGTTACCTTTGTCTGTCTGGCTTTTTGAATTTGAAGAGTTTTTATTCGAATTATTTCTTTCAGATTTTCCACTCTCCTTACTTCTATGGCTATCATTATTTCGAGAATCACTACCCGTATTATTTTTTCCGCTGTTTTTATTCGTGTCGTTAGAACTTTGACTATTTTTTCCCGAACTATTCTTCTCATTTCTCGCACTGTCCCTATTCGTAGAGTTGCTCGAACTGCTTTTACCTGAACCACTCTTTTCAGTTTTTCCACTGTTTCTATTAGATACATCTCTATTCGTGGAACCTTTATCACTTTGACTGGATGATTCTTTAGATTGGTTGTTTGCAGCGCTGCGCGTACTATTAGATTGATCTCTTTCCATTGTGTTGGAATCCCGGGCTCTCTTTATTCTTTTAAGAAATTCAATAATAGGCTCTGACTCAAATTTATTTTCATATTCTTCTCCTAGTTTGTTTTCGTGTGATAAACTCTTGCTTGCTGATACAAAGCTATTGTCTTCTATGCCAAAATGATCTACGTTAGTTTCCACATTTGATACCAGATCTGACTGGACAAAATTTTCGCTGGATACTTTTGGCAAGTTAAACCCATTGCAGTTAAGACTTATTGAGATGACCGCAACAAACACCAAATGTATTGCAGTCATGTTAAACTGAAACAAATAAAGCATACAACAAAAAATATTGTGCTATAATTAAATATATAGCAAAAAAATGTGGAATGTATTTAAAGTAACTTTAACACTAAAACAGGATTTTGACGTAGTTAAACAGTCTCAAATGAATTCAAGACTAGTGTTCTTTGGAATGTTTTTTCAATACCGTAAGTGTGATGCTGCATATATTGTAAACGCCTGAGTATCAAAGTTGCACCATTATTATATATCAAATAAATCTTATACATAAAATTTCTTATGAGCGTGTGTATGTGAATACAATCCACCGCTGAACAGATTTCAGTGAAATTTTGTATTTCAGTGGATCCTGGTGTGGTTTAGATTCGCAATTAGACCCGGTAGGTGGCGTTGTCATCGGCTTCCAGAAGATATCTAATATATTTAGATACAATTTCTATTAGGCAAGACAACGTTTACCGTGTCCACTAGTATTAAATAAATGCTCGTTTATTAATGAAGTAGTAAGGTAAACAGAATTACATTTATCAATTTAAGCTTCGCTTCGCCCGGGTTCCACAAATTATCTTTATCCGATCGCTAACAAACTTCAAGAACCACTGGGCCGATCTGAACGTATCCTGTAAATTTCATCAAAATCGGTCTAGCGGTTTCGGAGTCTATAGCGAACAAACATATATACATCGCCTTTTATGTATGTATATGTAAGAGTAAGAGATAGATTATTTACTAAAATGGAACATAGAATAAAAAAACAAATACAAATTGTCTACTTACCTCGTAAAGCATTGCAATACTAGTAAACTAATTTGAAAATGAAAATTCTTATTTTTTTCTTATTTTACACACATTGCTAAGCGTTAAATCAATTTGTTTACAAAATTATTGGTAGTCGTTTGAAATTAACACAAACAATTTCTCTTACATACTAGAATTGAAAATGCGAAAATAAGAGTCACTTAACTTATGAACCGGGTGAACCTCGTGCTCGTTTTGCTACCTCCTACTATAAAAAATGAATCCATTTTATTTGTTATTTTTTCGCGTTTAACACTTAATCAACTTAAGATATAATAGGGGGCTTTTAAAATTATTTTTTTTATTTGTACGTATATTCAAGATTAACAAAAGATTTTAATGAAAATTGGTAAAATATATAGAAAAAAAACGGTAACTGGGAGGGATTATTCTGGGCAAACAAAGCCACGCGCACTAACTATAGTTAAACATACACTAATTGTGTGTGTGTGGCATTCGGATTAATTACTTATTTAATTCTATGTGCATACTTACAGCACACACTTTAAATAAGAAACATGTAAATAGGACATTGTGTTCTCCAGGTTCCTTCCAGCACTAACCAGTCGCAAATTTTACTCATGATGACCTGAACAAATACAATAGCAATCCAAACTGATATCCATATCTCCTTACAATGAACCCGTGCATTGTTAATAACACATCTTCCTCTCGTAATAACTTCATCCTCTGTTCAAACAGAGCAGGTGTCGACCGTCTTCATTGTCTTGTAGCTTCCGTTCAATTATCTCTTGAATCAGATGCCTAAGAACAGAGTTACTACTGCTTACATCTAAATACGAACTAAGAGTAGCTTCAGTACAATTAGTAGTTAATTCAAAGCAAAAATTACAATCTCTATGGTCATCATTCACAAAATTAGTCATAGAGAAGAAATTATTGTATTAATTTGCTACATCACATTCCGATTCACAATGTCATGTCACAGAGTGTTACAGCCGTTTATAATCGAATCGCGGTATAAAAGGATGTAAATTGCGAATAATTTTTATTCCAAGTCAAAGACTGTAGGTGAATGTGTAAGTATTTGAAAACTTATATTCTATCTTCAGCTTTCTTCCTCTTTA
>JWHW01025722.1:151151-164304 GCA_000931545.1 Papilio glaucus | reverse complement strand
TATATGTTTAAAAATGAAAATCCCTATTTCCCTTGGTCACGATATAACGCGCGCTGCCATGCTTAGCGCTTATACCATAACTATAACTGCCATAACTGTCAGTCGTTTGACAGTTGGCGCGATCACCTTTACTGAATGTTTATATGGAGAAGCTATCCGCGCGAAGCTGGAGCGGGTCGCTATTATACTAAAAATAAAGTAAGTAGAATTTGGCTCTGGTCTCCACACCACGGGAAGGAGTAAAAATTAAAAAAAAAACCGTCTCCGTATTCTAAATCACCTGAATTGTTTGTAAGATTTTTGTTTTTAAATAAAACTGATGAACTTACTTCCAGCTAGATCAATTGCTCGACGTGTTGCTCGATCGTGGTGACGCTTGTAATATCTCTTGACAGTTGAAGACATAAAATCACTTTAAGACTAAATCGTGTTTGCCTCCGCCTACCATAAAAAAATATCGTCTCCACAAATTATATAAATAATATAATATAAAAATAAATCTAAAAATCACATTTCAAAGTAATACATTTCTTGAGACGTCTTCGTAAGTTGAGAAAGAAATTATCAATGATCTTTACAAAAATACGGATTGATAATTTCTTGTGATCACCTTTTGGAGCACCTGTTTATTTCTAAAGATGGTCTTATTCCCCAGAAGACGTAATTTACAGACGCGTGGTTAAAAAATGAATAAAATCTGTTAAAGACATCTCGATTTATTTGAAGGAACATCATTAAAATAATATTTAATTATCTTTCAAGACCTCTAGCGACCTTAGATGTTGAGGTGAGGTCTATTGTCATATTTTCGGCCAAGGAATCTGTGGTCTTCTGCTGTACACGTCATCTCCGAACCCCCTACATTTTGTCATATACGTTCTTATTAAAACGCAAAATTGAGGAACTGGTGGCCGAGCTGAACATTATTGGAAAGATAAAAGCACACAGACTCTACTGGGTCGCCTGAAGAACATGGATGACGAAGGAAACGTGCAGCGTACACTTGGGTCGCGTAGTCGTCCTGGGTATCGCTGGAAGATGGCGCAGAATCGAGGAAAGTGGACGTTCCTATTGTCGATCAAAGTGGAAAAGCCATTTTGTTTCACTGCGCCACTCTAGTCAGCTATATAACTATTAAGTTCTACGTTTGAGACATGTCGTTTACAATTGATTGCTACAAATGCTTCACTGCCCTCTAACACAGATCTACGGATCGAATATATCTGATAATAGGTGATTATTAAAAATATTTAGGTAATATTTCTTTGAGCATCTAAATATTTACTACAGGTAGTTAATGCTACCTTTAGACAATTAAAATACACACTAGCGTTTGTGTAAATTTAGCGGAACTAATTTCTTTTCATTTTTCATTTAATTGGATACCAAATAAGACAGTGTGCCTGTCAAGACCAGATGATTTCTTTTGTGCCAAATAATACAAGAAATGGGACCTTCGGACGGAAAATTGGAAACATCAAAATCAAAGATATCTTCGTCTTTCTCCTTTCTTTTTCCCATTCCTTGGGTTCTGATCGTCTTCGAAATTCATAAGGTTTAACAATTCAAATAACTATTACTTGTGTAGTGATTTTATTGTTCAATAAAATTTATCACAATATCAACGCAAGAAAGTATCACCTCAATACATCGGAAGGTTACGACTGCTACATGGATAGCTCGTGTAGACCCTCATGCGATAGAGGGACCGACCTTTAGCCACCAAATCCGGGTATTTGACCATAACCATGTAGGTGAAGAACGAGAGTGCGACGTCGTCACTGTTGTCGGAGATTATAGACACGTCCTTGCTGAAGTCAGCGAACTGTGGGTCGTTGAAGAACTCCTTGGTCTTCTCGTACAGTTCCAAGTTCCTGTCGTATTCGTTACAATGTTGTAAATTCTTCTCGTGATACATTTTCAAGTTGCTAATGCATTCACTCTCTTCGGTGTTCGGCTTACAGCTTACTTTGATGTCGTTTATCGGCTGGAATTATTAAAATTATCAGGTACGTGGAGCATGCCTAGCTGTTGTGTATTGTTGCCAATATAATACTTTTCAAATTACAATTCCATAACCTCTACCTACCCCTCCTGTTCACGGTCGTGAGCTAAACACTTAAGCGCTAAGGCAGTTTGCATTATTTAGGCACTAAGTCTATATTTGAATTTAAATATATTTGTTATTATTTCAATAGTCTACATTTGGTTGCTTCTCAATGAAGTACCTACTTAATGGGTAAAAAGTGGAGCACCTACCCAGTAAGGTCTTTCAGACATCTGAACGAGCAGTGCACCCATCCTTAAGTGATCATCCTTACTTTTTATAGAAAAAGGTGGCAAGCTTAACCGATATCAAGTGACCGAAGTGACCGAAAAAGAATATTTCCTTTTCCTACCCATCCCTTCATCATCAAATTTTCTTCCTCTTCCTATCCTTTCCATATTAGAAAAGGATGAGACGGGGAAGATAACCACAATTAGGCATCCGGCACCTCACTCGTCAGACGAAACGCAGAATACTTCTGCTTCACCCCTGTCTTCTTTGAGGTCGTTGTATTTTACCACCCGTCCCGGCCCATTCGTGCAAATAGCCGCTAACTTTTATTCGATGTAAGAAAGATAAAAAAGATCACAACCTTATAATTTTTACTGCACATACCCTTTCACTTAAGAAAGAGTAGAAAACTTACACGCTTATTCATTCTAACCCAATATTCCGAATAGGTCTAACCTGGTCTATAGCGGCTCTTAGTAGTGCCATGAACGCTGAGTTCTCCCCACCCAGAGCTTCAGCAGGCTTGTTCAACTGCCCTTTAGTCTTGGCGACTGACTCCTGCACTCGCTGCAGACTAGTCGGCTGGTCGCTAAGCGCGTTGTAGTACAACGCCAGAGACAACACTGACGCAAAGCGCTTCTTTCTATTCTTAGCGTCGCTTGTGTATCTCGCTCTAGAAGTTGAAGATATAAACTCCTTAAAACTTGACTCCTAAAATCGCCAATGGCGAGCTAGGCAATCTAGGTCTTCATCAAATAACAGATGAGTGTATACATTTCTAATGCGGTATCTCTGGCTAGGCGTAGCTCTGAATAAGTTAGAAGTGGCGTTGTAAGAGAAGTCATTAACTCCCATACTCTCCTTTAAAAAATATACTTACAACGTATTATAGTAGCCGTCAATGTTCCGTAGCAGTTCATTGTTCTCGCGCCACTTGGTGTTCCTGTCGTCCAGTCTGACCTCACATGAGACCAGGCACAGCGACAGCATTGTGACAGCTAGACTTATCCGAGACATTCTGTGGAAGTACTGAAAGAAAAATAGAGAGTGTGTAGTGAGTTTTTCACTTTCTTCTGTTTTATTCTTCCAGTTATAATGTTAATTCTTAAAATCAAGGATTAAAAACGTGATTTTACAAAAATGTTGAATTCGGTAAACTTACGTGCGTGTGACTTCGCTTTATGTTTATTGTGTTAATATTAGTTATATATCAATTATGTATATCTACATATAAGGTAATTTAAATACATAAATACATAAAATTACTTTAAGACTATTTCGTGATTCAAAATAAGTTTTATTGGTTGATTAGGAATTATGGTGCAATTAAATATATAAATATGGTATGACTTTTGTGTAAGGTGAGAAAAAACATAATTTTCGAAGTGAGTAGGGGAAAATCTTATAGATTCGCGTGAACAACATTGTAAATACTCGTCAGCAAACATGCCTTTTTGAATTTGGAACAGTTTTGACGAATTTTTATTCATTTATTTTTCTTGTATTCAATTTTGAATTTTATTGTTAAGACTCAAGGGTTTTTTTTTGGTTATTTTTACTATTGTCGCAGCTATCCGCCTGTTTTGAGTTTTCACTTCTGTTATCAGTCCTTATGACTGTCTCACAATTGTTTTTACATGTTTTGATTTTTTTCTTTTCTTTTCTTTTAACACATCCGAATTTCAAGGCAAACTTTAATAACATTGTGTGCACTACATTTATTATTCTCCCATTCGGACTGAAACAGAACCGTAGGCCGTTTTAAGATAAGCTTTATGAACAAACACACAAAATTTAAGAATTAAAATTATAGCTGTCCACTTTAAAAAAGTTATTACAATTAGGCTATAAATTTCCATCGCTTATTCCTCTTCTAAAAATGTCAAACAAGTGATTTCTAATTTAACCGCGCCTCAGTTTAATCTGCTATATTTAATAATACGCAATGTCTCCAAAACTCTTAAATTTATTGATACAAAAAGAAACATTCGAAATACAAAGCGGCCTCGTCATTGGTCACTCGACACAATGGCGCATTACAAAATGTCAGATTTGACAGACGATAAATTTAAAAACCTTCCGGACGTTTCGATATTGTTTTATTTTGAAGATTTTTAACAGTAATACATAACAAGATAAATAGAACAAAGAGTTGCATAGTATTATACAGATATCACGACCGTCGCATTCAGGGGTAGGTAGACCTTCACATATTAGTATTAGTAATTCTTTCTCGACTAAAAACCTGCGTAATCTAGGAACACAGTTTTGGAAAGCTGTGTAATTATTGTTAAATGAGTATTAATAAGTGATAGAAGAGACATTTGACGCGATCCTGGCACACCTCTCTCGCTTCGTCTACATTCATACATCTACGCATACAAGCTCGTCAGTTACGGGCGCTCCTTATATCGCCCTTCTTTAGTAGGTCACTAATTTGGTGCGTATACGCCTGGACGTTCCCTACAAACTGCTGATAAAAATGTCTATTTATAGGTAGAACAACTTGTTTCTCGAAAGACATTTTTTCATGGAAGTAAATAAACAGTTAATCATAAATCTCTCAGTGTCAATGTCACCGTGCGTACATAATCGTTGACAAGCGTTTTGATTCCTGCTCAGTTGAAACAAGCACGGTATAACTCTCTGAAGATTTATACGATTTTTTTATTATAGTTATTAATAATAGGAGGTAAATTTAGGTAGTTTAATAACTGCTTTAATTGTTTTTTATCATAATTAAGAAAGTTATGTTCTAGTAATTTACTAATTAGTTAATTATTTGGATGAGAAAGTTTGAATTCTTTGTTTCTGATGGCAAGAATATAATTTTAGGTTAAGGTTAACTCATTGATGGAAAATAGCGATAGTTTACCTTCTTTTTCTCGGTTGGTTGGTTGGTTTTAAAACTGCGTACTTATTTCTATAGTAAAGTTTCAAATTGTGAAATAATAAATAAATATGCGCTCACGCCCGTAACCCAGAGGGGGAGGCAGAGATCATGGATTTACATTTGGCGCGATCCTGGCACACCTCTCTCGCTTCTTCTACATTCATACATCTACGCGTACATGCTAAATAAAATTGAAATTGTGAAATAAGAGAGTTTGATATTTTGAACAACAAAGGCTGGATACGTGCCCCGTTGTCGATGCGAGGTACTTTAGTGCGACTGATTGTGACGGCAACGAAGGCCCAAAATACTAATATAAACGTAGCCCATCTAGAACAAGGTGTAACAATTAACTCAACAGGAGGGTGCAAAGAGTCGTCCATGACTGTTGCACATACAGTCTGTTCTTATTGAATTAACTCAATAAACGTATCTCGGAATCTGATTTTTTAATATTTTTGACTCTAAAAAAGCTTTCAAAGCTGAGACCGCCCTAAAAGCTCGCCGTCAAAATATTACCGGTAACATCAAAGTGGGTGACTGAACAAATTTTAAATTACACCACGCCACCTTAGGGAAGGGAGGGAGGAAAGCTTTTAGCCACTTAATAACGCTGGCTTTTTAACAAAATCGATTCTGTTCTGACAGACATTCGGTAAGGAAATTTATGATGAAGTAATGCAAAAGGATTTTGTATTTTTTTCACCACAGCACAGAGACGGGAAAAGAGAACAGAGAAAACATATGCAGAGATTATTATGTATTTATAATATCACTTTTTTTTAATAATAATTAAGAAAATAAATTGAGTGAGATTAAATAGATTTTCATTATTAAGTTTGTGTTTAATGATTTATTAAGCACATTAGCAGATATACCAATACCTTACTACCTGGAATACGTTTCACAGAAGAGGCCACTTACTCCGAAATAATAATAGTCCTTGGAATAAATCAAATATTAATCCTGTTCGCTTGTCCGCGATAAACTCCGAAACTACTAAACCGATCATGATGAAATTTGGTCACTAAATGTAATTTGGTCCAATTTAAAAGATAGGAGCAGTGGTGGCCCAGTGGTATAGGCCCAACTTACGTACTGTCACGGGTTCGAACCCAGGTAGGACTTTATATAATTTATTTCATCACCACTGCTCCAAAAACGGTGAAGGAAAACATCGTCAGGAAACCGGCATATCTTAGAACCACCAAATTCGAACATATGTGACATCCACCAACTCGCACTGGGCCAGCGTGGTGGATTACGGCCCCTTCCCTCTCTCGGGGAGTAGGCATGTGTCCTTGCAGTGAAGAAACCTACTAAAAAGACTGATTTATTATTTATTATTATAACACATAGGATTTTTATCTCGATTATTAGTCGACCTCAATATTTGGTATTGCAAATTAAATCTTATAATTATATAAATTCCATAAATGAATAACAGATGGCGGTGTCAGTTACTTTATTGATACACCACTACAATATATTTTGTTATTCACGCAGTCGTCGCACTTCATGCGTGTGTTGCTCGTACGAAGCCAGGGCGGGTCACTAGTATTACATAAGTACACAGCGTCATTAAACTACCGAATAATAAGTATTCATTATAACTCTATAATTACGTTATTGAAGAAAAACAAGGGTTAAGAAATTATATCTGTTGAGAAACACAAACGATAAATATTTTAATTTTACGATCGACCCTAAAAGATTCCAAAGTATGATAATGTATACAACGGGCAATATAAAAAAATAAACTACAAAAGAAGTCGCAAGGTTGCCAGCAAAAATATTTTGACATGCCATTGTTCCATAAAAAGATATGATACAAAAAAGGTCTATCTATCCATGTCTGAAGGAGTCCGCCCACTAAAGTCAAGAGGCGGCGCAACTTCCCATTGGCCGGCTCGGGCTGCGCGCGCGCAGGTTACGAAAACGAAAATAAAACGACTAACAAACAGGTTAGATAGTAAACATTTTGTTTTCGGTATGCTAATGCGCCGTGGATTTATATTACCGGACGTGGACGCCGCGCCATTGGTAACCCGATCAGCGATTTGTCAAAAAATTTAGCGCCATTTAACTTACTTCTAAAACTGCTAACACTTCTATATTTGGACGTTATGAACTATTTCTGCTCATTTTGATTATTTATACACTCGAATGGGAACTAGTATAATATATAAATCGGTATATAGATCATTCCAGAATAATGTAGACGAATAACTGTAATGTGACGAATAAATGTAGACGAGTAACTTATTATCGAAAAATACAATTTCAACCCCCTCTTTTACACCCCCACAACCATCCACACACAACCACTACACTGACACTTGGGAACGTTGAGGTTGAGGAGGAGGGAGGAGTTTGATGTGTAGTTTTGTCTATGAAGTTAAATATAAGCATACAGAAGATAGATGTACATTGGTGACACGTAGGTCTTCCTAGTAGAGAGGTAATTACCTACTACTATACTATTTAGGGGTGTAAGTGTTACAACTTACAAGCCGAGACAAGACATTTCCTGAACAAACATTTGCTTTCAGTGTAGTGTAGTCTCAAGTTCGATCTTTCTGCGGAGTAATTTCAAAAAGTGTGGACAACAAAACTGCAGAACTTTAAACCTTCGTGGTTTTACTAATACAAGGTTTGTAAGAAACGGGATTCTTACCACGATTAGCCTTTTTGAGCTCCCGATATTTCGGCACAGTTGTCGACCACAAAAAATATCAAGTGCGGACTTGCGTGCAGTGAGAAATCGAACAATAGTAGTGGTCGCAGAATTAGAAAAAAGGAAGATCGATACGGCTACCAATAACATTTTTTCGCACTACCGCATAACTTCAGTCGGCCCGTGACCATGGCGCATGCACCTGTGCCGAAATATCGGGAGCTCAAATAGGATAATCGTGATAAAAATCCCGTTTCTTAAAACCTTATATTAAAAAAAGTGCATACTGTGTGTGAACACAGATATACGTTAATAAATGCTCACTCTAAAACATTCCTCCAACTCAATAACATTCGGAAGTGACTTTATGATGTAGCCGTCAACCGGAAAGCGTTTAAAACAAATAATATTCAATTTTATCCCGCACTTATGGCACTCATTGTATATATAAAAAAGCGGTACTCGTCGTGCGGTAGCTAAAAATACCCACAAGTTTGTACTGCACTCAAGGAGCGGCCGCTAAGTGGCGTTCTTATCTGCGATGAAGGAACTCTGAAAAAACATGGCGCCGGGCGGCGCGCTTTGATGTCTGCGTGGGAAGCGGCGCCGGTGGCTCGGCGGCCGCGTGTTTGGGTGTACCGGGTTCGATATCGCGAGGTGAGAATTGGTTTAAAGTTTTCCATCTCATTAGCGTTACGACGTTAATTCGGTGATTGTTTAAAGTAGAGCGGCACGAGTATCTTATTTGGTTTTATATAACTTTAAGTAACTTAAAGTTATTCAATTATATAACTTAATTCTTTAAAATAATTAAGAATTTATTAACTCGTATTTTACTTTTAACAGTCGTTCTATTTGTATAGTTAGATATATAATGTATGTTTTGACTAATACATAGTCTACTTCATTTAATTTCTTTTTAATTTTAAACATAGTTCATTGGCAGCTGCAGTCGGAGCATAAGAATGTTCGTAACAATTCAAGGAGATATAAAACAAAAGTGGTTCAGAAACATTGTACTAAAAATGGAATTAGGAATCCATTAAATATGTCACCGTCAAACATAATTAGTTTGTAATCTCACTAGCATGTTATAAACTGTCGTTAAATTGTAAACTGAAATCTGACACACGGTCAAATTGAGAATTTCTCACCATTTCCCCGTTCAGTTTATAATATCGCTAGTTATATTATAAACTAAAGATGTTTATAATCTTACGGTGATGTATTTATACCTGCATATAGTTTTAATCAGCGTCTATTCCTTCGTTCATACAACTCTTCCAATTCAATTCCGAGCCGAGCGATGTACTAAAAACATTGAACTGATATTGTTTGGGAGTATGCAAATGTGAAGGCCCGTCGGCCTCCGAGTGGTGACTTCCGCCGCGCGCCGGATATGAACCTGATTTCAATATTATTGCTGCTTCAAGTTGAACCACTCGACGTTTATTGCCTTCACGCTAAACGCAACGCTAACTTGACTACGCTAGCTCCAAATTAAATTGCGATCGAGTTGTTTAAATCAATCTATATAGCTAACACGTTTCATTTAAATGAAAATTTATAATCATTAAATACTTTAAAGAATATTTTTTGTGTGGATGCAATAGGATGGCAGTCGAGCCAGCGGTTCACCGGATACCATGTGACCGTGATACTCACAGTCATTTGTAACAAGATAATGAGTTGTTAAAGCGTTGCCTAACTTTAATTGACTGAGGGGATAAACAGAAAAATCATATTTCATTTTCCTATCCACCCCCTCCTCGACGACGAGGATTAGGTTTCCAGCTCCTTCGTTATCAGACAACACGCAGAATACTTCCACTTCACGCCTGTCTTCTGTAAAGTCCTGGTATTACACCGGTCGAGCCGGCATATTCGTGCAACAGATGTTGTTGCGGGCCCTACCACTGTTAAATAGTAAGAACTGCCTTGTACAATTTTTCAATATGACACGACTTACGGTCCGCTAAGAAGAGTGCGCCTCAAGCGAATGATGGATATGGGACTTGCAGAGTGTACGCCGTCAAGACCTCGGTAGTGTGGGAAAGCGCTCCCGTATTCCTGACTAAGAGCGTCGGAGGGTCACAGTCGGTGCGAGTCCGACATAAGCAACCTTGTCCCGCAAGGGTATGCGTAGACATTTCCTCAGGGTCTTCTGCAGTTCCTCTAGTATTGTGGACGTTCACAGTCGACGGTTATCACTTAATATCGAACAACCGTCTTAGAAAAATAATTACTCTGCCCACCCATTTCGCAAAGTACAGCTTTTGTTATTAACTCGTTGCTCGACTCAGTTAAAAACGTCTAGGCGTCATAACTTGAATAAAAGCATACAAAAACTTTTGGTTTTCCAAAAAAACAATAAAAATAAAATCACACCAAACTTTTGTCTTTAGCGTTGTGCCTACAGGCTGTACGTGGCCCCTTCTCTGTCCCACCCCTCTTCCATTAAGCAGATTAAAGGCAGGGCATTGAACCAACCGGCTTAGTTTTGTACATTTTATTCTATTTTGAGAACTATAAATGTATATTATATGATACATACGAAATATATTATGACTATAATTTTGTTGCTTATGTTGTGCGTAAGTATTGCGTACTGCACAAGATTGGAACAAGTTACCACCTACGCGCAAGTTACCACGTACGCCTCCCACACAATGCACTGATCTGGTCATGGTTGCAGGTCCCCACTGTATGGGGCAGAGGGTTTGTTGCGATCAATAGGGGAGACCGGAGGACGACGCCGACGACCGGCAATGTTTTCGTCAAATTATGATGCGCTTCTACCACATCGTCACTTAACGTCGGGCTGCCGCCTGTCATAATAAAGCACTAGTGAATTCCTTATTTAAAAAAGATACTTTACTGTACATTACTCACATACAATTTAAAAAAGGCAAACAATCTGAATAAAGAGGTGAATGTCTCTTAATGAAACATTTGTTGTGTTAAATTCTGTGTAACCCAACCATTATAAAGGTTTTAACACATCAATATCAGCATTTTTTATGGGTTAAGATGGCAAACGACGAACTGGGTCACCTGGTCAGACATCAACAAGCAAATGAATCGCAGATGCGTTGCCTACCTTTAATGGACAGAGGAGGGATGTATATAAAAGGATGTTTTCTTTTCCTGTCCCCTCCCCGTCTAATCTTCTTCCTATCTTTATGATAAAGCATGGCAAAGGGTGGACTGAAATTGGGCCTCCGGCACCTCACGCATCAGACGAAACGCAGAATACTTCTACTTCACGCCTGTCTTTTATGAGGTCGTTGTATTTTACCAGTAGAGACGGACTCATGCATGTTGTTGGGCTCTCACACTGTTATTTTGCATTTTTACTATCTGTACACAGGTCGATTTGCGTTATTACTTACTCAATCGATAAAATTAACGACGTATAATTAACTAGGTACTAAAAAGAACCGTAATATGTTAAATGAGGGATGAGCAACAGTTGCGGGCAGTGGCGCGTGCGCACGCGATCCTGCGGGAACATATGCCCGCGTGATTACATCAGGGAAGGACCACACCCCTCAGATGTGTAAAAAAAACTTGTATTGCTGTCTCTACAGTGTACACGCCAGTACAGACAACACAAAAGTCATGCGTGCATGTTGCCCGAAAGGATTACTCGGATTAGAGGCAGCGACCTTGCAAAACACGGACGTAAAGAAACGTACCTCACACGTTTCTTCTGATGAGTTCATTTAGGTTTATAGAACACAAGTACAGCGTCACATCACAAGCGTACAAAATACAAATCTATCCTCTTTATAATATTATAAGTAATGTATAGATTAATTACATATACTTAGGGACGTCCTAGGAGAACTTATATCGATCAGATTAGTGACATACTAAAGAAGGGCGATATAAGAAGTACCCGTAACCGACGAGCTTGTAGGCATAGATGTATGGATGTAGAAGAAGCAAGAGTGTGCCAACATATGCAGGATGTTGCATAATAAGGTAGTTGTTAAAACTGTCAAATGACCCATTCATTTCACCTCTCTTTTTCATACGTAAAGGTTACACATCTGCAACAACTCTTGTTGCGAATTTCTTTATCAGGTAAACCTTTTGCGTTATTTTCATGTTATCAAAGATTTCTTAATGTTTAATCAGAACCAGGTCTCATTACGCTTTTCAATCACTATCTCATCAATATTCCGCCGTATTTATATTGACACCATCACGCTCGGTGGCACTAGGGTGGGCAGCGAGGCGTGCGACCCCGGCCTCGATCGCGGTGGCTCAGCGATGCGCGTAGCTGCTGCGAATGGGGTCTGATTGATTGGGGATCTCTGTTTTTAATATCAATTAGACGACCTATATCGAAATGATGATTTATGAGTTATATTGATGGTATGTCAGTGTTTTAAAATGAAATGACATATGGATATCGACCTGGTGCTCAATTCTGATCTTTGAATACTGTCGTAATGGTTTCAAGTTGATGCAAGCAATGACACGAATGGTTAAAGAAATGTCAAATCAACAGTTGTAAACCATTGTGATCAAGCCCAGGGAGCTGGGTATATCCTGTGGTCAGAATCACTGAAGGATGGTAAAATACAACGGTACAGTACGGTACAACGTATCGCAATACTACCCCCACAAAGATTGTTGCAACAAAATTTTACCTCAGTGCCCGACAACTTCGCTGGTCGTTGGTATCGTAGTTTATACTGGAATGTTGAGAGTACAGCCCAATCTGTGCGGCAAGTGTTGTCGAGGCAAAGATATAAGTCAAACAACAACTAAATAAACGTATATCAACAACAAAATATTGATACGTGATTCATTATTAGGAAATTTTAATCGTACTAAAGTAAAATATATGGCTATTTTAAAAATATTGCAAACCCCAATCTCAAAATGAGTGTGACGAGTCCATTGTTTAGGAGACGGCAATCGGGGGGTCGACAATTGCCGGCAATGTTGGCGCCGACAATGCGAGCAGCGCGTCGGAAACCAATTGAGATGATTTGTTGGGACAGATTGAAAGCGTGCCCCAGGTACTCCAGGACCGCTGGTATTAAATGTGCTTTTATTACTGACATGTCAATTGCTCTGCATGAATTGATGATTGTTTTAAATACCAGTAATATGAAATTAAAAAAAAAACATTTTTTACAATGTCGAGGTATATGCAATTTTTCTACCGCGTAGTTTTTATTTGCAGACGTATAGAGAATTACTGAGTTAGACCTTATAAAATATTTTTTCTATAGAAATAGTGCACGAACAACAAACGGTTCACGTGATATGTGACCGCTACTCCTCC
>JWHW01025722.1:97523-151061 GCA_000931545.1 Papilio glaucus | reverse complement strand
GACTAGAAAGGCCTCCGGCATTTCACTAATCTATAAAATAAATATTTTACTGTATTCCACCAGTGATCCGGCAAATTCGAGCAACATCTTGCCCGCTCTACCGCTGTTATAATATAGCTAACAGGAATAATTTACTATGTGGAATTTTATATTACTAGATCAAAATAGCAACATATTGTTGTATCGTTTAACCGGTGCGGGAGCGGTGCCCGGGCACCACTATACGTCAAAAGTCTCAAAAAAAAAACACACTAAACTGAACCTTATTGACACCCCCCACTCTTTTCTATTATACACCTATTTTTTTAAAATTGTTATTATTTTATTTGTGACGTCGTGATGACTCATCAAGCAATAAGGCGCGCGCACATTCGTGCAAATTTTTTTTTGACATTTGGCTGTCAGTGAAATCAAGGACGTCGAAAAATAAAGCAAAGAAATATTAAAAACAAGACAAAGGAGAAGCTATAAAGGACTAGGCTTAGGAGGGTAGACAAGTCAAATATGTCGCGTTTGTTAAATTTAACTAATCCCTAGTAAAAAAATATCGGATTAAGAATTGGACGAGTTGTAGATGATAATTAGGTACCAATGATGATGATAAACCGGTTGATCATTAAAGAAGTTAAGATAAAATAGAATTTATATTTAGATTTATTAACATGGAATTAGATGCTCGAGATGTATCTATCGTATCTACCCTGTTTCTATTAACACAACTATATTAAGGTACAAAGTAATATGCTACCGTTTTTCATATTTCATACTTTCCAATTATGACGTGGGTACCTTCAAGAGAAGAGTGAATAGGCTGTCGCTAATCTAGTGCGTGCCTCTTTCGACCACATCGTCACTTAATTGGTCAAGCGGTAGTTTATTGGTTTAAAAATATACCGTCCGGAACTATAAGCTAATTTGATATCAATATATCATCCAAGGGAAGTTCCGCTATGATCATTAAGTAGGTTAGATCAAACAATGTCGCCCAGTAACGACACTGACGAGTGGCCATTACCGTGAGCGATGGTCCCGGCTGACAAATTGTTCTTTCATAAACTAATGGCTTATGTTGATCATTATAAATACAATTTAGGTAATATAAAGTTATATTAACTATAATTATGTGTTTGTTTCTGTTGGACGAAATGTAGGAACAAATTCTAACTACTACTAATTTTCGTAGATGTCGTCGCTGGTAACCTTATTGACGGTTCTTACAGCTTCATCTGATACAGGGCTCGCGATCCGAGTGATCTTGAGCTAAAAGTAAAATATTCTAGGTCCCTAATGTAATCTAGGGGCCCAGTTGCTGGATTTAGCAGCTATCGGTGTGGGTGAACAATTTCTGACATATTACAATCAATTTATGTAAATTAACCTTAATATAAATTGTCTAGCCTTGTCTGATCTCTCAAATCTCCGGGTCTGTATCGTGTTTTCAAGCCATTCAGGAACTCAAATGAAAATTACTAACAAAATTTCATTCAAATCGATCCGTTTAGTGGAAACTGACAACTACAGAATAATTATATGTATATGATAAGATAGTCTGATAATTATTAATCCTACGTCTACTGGTGATAAGTAGTTTTTGAGTTTATCACATCAGTTGATGATGTTTCTTGGTGTAGTGTGTTTATTATATTGTATTTTTAATAACGTTTGATTTGATATTACTACGCCCGCGGTATAAGAAAATGTAAAACAGTGTTCATGTGCATGTGTGAAGTAACAAAAACTGTTGATACAAAGTTCCCATGCACATATATACTTTATATAGCAGTAAACAAACACTATAAACAAACGAAGGTAACATAAGCCGGCCATTCGGATTACACGGCAATTAGTTGATTGCCTCAACCCTTCCGCCCTCAGCCCTCAGGCCTCCGGAGCCTGGCTCCGGTCCGCTTTGAAGCTTTTATATTAGCTACACGTTAACTCGAAACACAAATGTTCATCAACATCTCTATATGTTATCTGTATTCATTTATTTTAAGCAAATCACAATCCCTTAGGTAGTTTACGTTGTAAAACAAATGACTGTTTAAGACAGATGAATTTTTCACATCCGCAAAACGCTAATATGTCGCAGATGTGCCTACAATGGACAAGGGGGGGGGAGACAAGAAAAAAGATATCGCCTTTTCCTATTCATCCCCATCGTGTCGTGTAAAAAAAGATAGAAAACGGAAGAGGGCTGAAATTAGGCACCTGCGAAACGTAGAATACTTCTACCTCACGACTGTTTTCTGTGAGGTCGTGGTATTTCACCGGTCGAGCATTTGTTTAAAAGATGTTGTTGTTGCGGGCTCTACCATTGTTAAGAGTTTAACTTGCAAGTAAGCAATAGGGGCTTTCTAGGAGAACTTACATCGATCAGATTCGTGACATTATTGTTGGAGTTGAAGAAGGGCGATATAAGAAGTATCTGTAACCGACAAGCATGTATGAGTAGATGTATGGATGAAGAAGCAAGAGCCAGGATCGCGCCAGATGTAAATCCGTAATCTCTGCCTACGCCTCTGGGTTACCGGTGTGAGTGCATATTTTATTCATAAATATACTTTTACTTTTAAATATCCCAAAACTTGTGCTAATTAACTAAAAATACATTACAGGTGAGTTGTAAATGAACCCAACCTGAACCCAACACATTTAAAAACTTGTTGCCTAAAAGCTAATGTAGGTATGTGTGTGTTGTTTTAGCTCGCCGCGTCCCCCGCGCCGCGCCGCCTGCCCCGCGCCGCCCCGTGTAATGTCTCCGACAAAATCTGCGAGCGCTCAGTGCGTTAAGTGCGTAAGGTGCCGCCCTTATACGCTGAATTTATTACCAAGACTTTTATAACATATTATACGACTAGGAGACAAAGCAATGATTGGAGGTCGTATTAGATGAAATGCTCTAAGTTGTACAACCAAGGTGCAATTTACTAAAATAAAAAATAAATACGAAGGGGACCAATAAGTCTTGGAATATTTTATGGTACAAAATTAAAAAAAAGTGTAAGTCATCTTATAGCCCATTTTACAATACTTTAAATAAGAATGTTATAACAAATAATTCAAGTCTTGAAACTATTATTTTTATTAAAAACAAAAACGTAAATTTAATAATGTATTTTTTTTAAATAAATAACATTGGGGTAAGTACCGACAACATAATATCTCAAGTTCGTCACAGCAAGCCCGCGCCGTCTCAAACCAAGGGGAAGCCATCATCGTCAATCAGAAACTAACATAAATATGCTTTTACCATCCCCCCTCCCCTCCGCGCTTTATCCCCTCAAGTAAGGGGTGCAAATGTACCTAAACGTGTACACGTAACGCCGGGGCGCAGAGACATGTGTGCGCATGAAATTTTTAGAGTCCGTGGAGTTTATTGAAATGTCCGGATTAGACGGCGACCGCTGTTACATACTGAATAATTTAAACGTCCCGAGTTCAAATCCCAGCGGGCGAAGTCTCTTAAATTGCGAATAACTGGAGCCTATTGGGACAGAACATAATTTTAAATATGTATTGAGTGGTATGCAACGAATGATTAAAGAAATCGAGGTTCATAAGATCATTAAAACTAAGATATCCAGTGATTATTTAGGAAATTAGACAAGGGAAGAAAAGTCCAGGAAGAGGAAGAAAACCTTGTTTAATGAGAGCACGCGTACATCCCAACAATTGGTATGTGGGTTCGATTACATATTTCATAGACATTATAACATATTCACCAATATTCAATAAAATTTTTGCTAAAAATTGTATGTGTCAATATCAGTAAATCTAAGTCCGGAGACCCCAGTCAGATCACATCAAAATCCGCACCAATTTTAGAAGTATTTTCCCACAATAGAAGCTTTTATCTTAGAACGTAGGAAAATAATAGAAAAAAAAAAACAGATAGAAAGATTTATATATAATAGGCCAGCAGTAATTTTGTCGGGCTGTTTGGCGTTGTTAGTAAGATGGGGTTCTATTCCCAACCAGGACAGACATTTGTGTGTATAAACATGTCTGTTTGTCACAAAAAAATAGTGTAACAAAACAATGATTAATGAAAATTTGCCTCCAGCGCCAGTATTCTTTGTTTGTGAGAATAACACATTGAATGCAATCGATAACGGCTTAGTTAAATAACTTGGAATTAGATATTTATAGGTAAATGTCAAGAAGTTGTTATTGGTTGCCATGGTAACGGCATTATGCTGGTGAAAGAAAACGAAGTATAACTTAAAAACATAGCAGTAAAGGTCACCCCTATGAGTAATACCTTTCGCAGTCAGCAGTACCCTGCCAATTTCATCAGGTAATCAGTTGTGAAGAAAAAGAAATTACTATTAAACAATAACAACAAGAAACTCTAATCATATTCCTGTATTATAAAGTCGTCCAACAAACCTCGCCATCAACACCCATGACTATTAGTCATAGCGGTGTTAGCCCCCCCAGTGCCGCGCCCCGGAGTCACGCGTTCAAAAGTTAATCTGAATGTAATTGTAAGGTCGGGGCTGGACGCCAGGTGTCGTCTTCTGCTAACTATCACGTGACACACGGTCGTATAGAATGATGAGCAGTTGCTACGACCAAAATACTTTAAATCTCACGATAAACAATTGTAAATAAATGATTACAAATTTATTTTGTTATCAATAAGTCTTACATTTTAACTATTGAGGAAAAAGGAAGGAGTTGGTAATAAAAGAAAGAGGGAATAGTTTTGTTACGGCCTGCCTGACGCGAACCCTCCTCGGGCATGTGAAATATTAGTATATTAGCGTGAAATATTAGTAGATTATCGAAATAATTTACTAAAAACTTGCTTGGAAATGGTTGACTACAATAGTCAAATGGCGGATACGTATTCACGAGCACGTTGTACATGTTTCGCAGTCCGTACCCTTAACCATTACTCTATTGGCGCTTGTAATGCCGAATACCGTCTGCAATATAAAGATTATACACCTTTTAAACATATGAAGAATGGAATTGAATCAAAAAACTTATTGAATGTTTGATAGTGATGCAGTCGAAAGTAGTACAAAACAGTTTAGCATTATACTATTTATCTTCTCTTGGAGGTACTCGTCAGTTTTACATCAAATTGAGTTGCTCATTTTCGTTGCGGTGAATCACATAGCTCATGCGACGAGCTGGGTCAACAGCAGAGTGATACAGGGCGCTCCGTTTGTTGACAGAGGCGCGACACGCGATATGCCCGTGTCTTATTACGAGTGTGTGCCTCGCCGGCGAATATTTGCACATCCTGTGCGTTGCAAAGGTCCCTCATTTATATACAGTTTACCTACGTTACATTCTCTGAATGCATAAGTTCGTGTCAGACGAATAATTATCTTTTGTTGGGTTGTATATTTCATAGAATTAATATCATTACAAAAGATAATAAATTCTTTTTACATTTAGCAGCAAAATAAGCTCTATTAAAGGCGGAAGGAGATAGCAATAGTAATAAGCTTGTGTCGAGACTCTCATGTCACAAATGTGACAGGTCGCTTATCACCAAGACAAGATAATATAATTATTATAAAAAATTATATACACACGGTTGTGGCGTACAGACATCGTGATCAAAGATCCGAATGGTGTAAATACAAAATAACCCCCTGTGCGCGATCGATGCGCCGTCCATCTGGTTAATTACCGAGGGGGTGGCCAGAGCACGCTATGTCCAGTTGACTTTCGAATTGTGAATCCCTAATGCATTTGTGATTATTGAGGTTAGACTGTCGAATTGTTTGTTTGACTTTTATGCCTGTTGGTGATATATGTATATGTAAATGCTTTTAACGGCGCCTACATTTTGAGAGGAGGAATTACACGAAATAATTCACTCATCTTTCTACCATGGGACGTTTAGACATATGGCAGGTCTCCATCCTTTCATAGTAAATGTACCGCGCGTTCGAACAAAGAGATTTTAATCTTCGTTCCTTGGTCATACGGTAAAAGATTGGAACAAGTAGCCAACGTCTGCATTTCCGTCAGCTATGACGTGGATACCTTCAAGAGAAGAGTGAATAAGCTGTTAAACTAGAGCGACGAGGTGGAATTGTGGTGAAGTCCTAGTTTATATTTTATAAAAGAGGTAGATATAATATTGAGCGTATAGAACCACTCCTAGCATACTTCTCAAGGGATGTTTCCATATCAAGGGAATTTTCGCATTGTTTTTAATTAAAACAAAATAGTATTATGTACAGTAGATAAGAATAACAGTTGTTCACGTTGCTCAGAAAGTAGCCAGCATTTTTATTAACACCATTTCGCAAATAACAACGTTGATCCCTACAACTATACAATCTCCCGTCAATCGGAGCTCCACATCTCTGGTCATTACAACCAGTGTAAATTGAACCTTAACACCGCAACAAAGCGTTAGCGGTGGGAGTCATTTATCTGGTGACTCTAATCTACCCCAGCATCGGGACATATGCGCGATAGGAATCTCCGTTCCACTGTAATTAGATGATACAGTAATAAAATCATTGCCGCGTCATTGTGGGGGCGTTTATCTGACATCTTTAAAATGTAAGACCAATTATGTTACAATATGTAAGGGGCTAGTTTTTGTTGGCAAGTTTGGACTAGAGTAGCGTCCGCGTATTGTTGCATGTAAATTCGTTTGTTATTGTCCTTTCCTTTTACATAAACAATTATCCGAAGAAAACAAATGAAAAACACTTCTAATGATGGTACATCCACAACATATGTTACAGGAATGTGCGAGCTCGACCGGTGAAATACCACGACCTCACAGAAGACAGGCGTGAAGCAGAAGTATTCTGCATTTCGTCTGATGAGTGAAGCGCCTGAGGCGTAATTATTCTTTTCTACAGTAGAGAAAGAGGATTTGACGGGTGAGGGATGGATTGGAAAATTAAATATCCTTTTTTCGTTCATCCTCAAACCTGTTCACCTGTCTGTGGCGGCTGCTTATGGGTACTGTTCACTTAATATCGGGTGAACCGCTTGCTCGTTTGCCATTGATATAAAAAACTTGCCCAATTGACCCCGAAGGATGTCCGTTCCATTTTGACTTCCTGTAGCCTAAGCAGCTTGATCGATTTTGAAAAGTTAGATGTCGCAAATCAGTTGATTGTCATCATTATTTCAGTTCCATAGAAAGTAGTACATACTTTCGTACTGCAAAGGAAGACAACAAGCTGCCGGTATTTCCGTCCAACTATGATGTACATAGATACCTTAAAGAGTGAATTATCTGATAATGAACTAGTGTGTAGTAGTACTAGAAATGTACCACCATGTTGACCGTTAGGTCAGTGAGCTTTGTTTCTCGTTGCGAAATAGTTTTCTATGAACGTAGTTATATAGATGTAGTTTATGTTTTATTGACAGGCGCAGCGCGAGCAGGCGGCGCCCGATCACCAAAATAAACTAAAAACACACGCGCACGCGGCGCTCCGCAGGAAAGCTTTTAAGCTCGCACGCTCCGGGATGATACATGCGAAAGCTCAACAAGAAAATTTATTTATAAATTTCTTGCTGTAATACACTTAATATTCACATGTGTTTGAAAATTAGATAACCTGATTTATCACAATAAATATGCTCACTCTCGTTACCCAGAGGGTAGGCATTGATTATGGATTTCCTTTTGGCACGATTCTGGCACACTTCTCTCGCTACATTCATATCTATGCACACATGCTCGTCGGTTACGGATACTCCTCATATCACCTTTTTTATTATGTCATTAATCTGTATAGATTGCCATGAGATGGGCTGACCAGGTCTTAGCCACAGTCGTCCTGCATGAATGTGCGAGATAGGCAGTAGTTAGGAAGGAGTGGAGGCGCCTAGTGAAGCACTTCACTGCAATTACTTGAACTCCACGACCAGGTTGTCAAGACTGTATCGATACAGAAAAATAATCTGTATAAGTTCTCCTGAGACGTCCCCTGCCAACTCTACCACTCACTTTTGCAACATAAATTTGCCCTGTTATTCTTTTCATTCACACATTAAAACATTTAACATAACATTATCACATTGTCTGAATTAATTATAAATAACAAGTAAATGTATTTTCTTGACGGTACAATGATTATTTTAAAGAATATGATGTATAAATTTGGATGTATGTGAAACATTTGTTCAGTGAAACTCTTAAACTAGATCACATTAAGCTATGATTAGCTTTACTTTTATGTTCGACAGACTTACAATTATGTAGATTTCTATATTTTTCTTATGTAGGTCTTTTCACGCGTGCATACTATTTTTTTAATCACGTTGTTATTCATCATGAACAACCTGAGTACCGATATAACGCGCCGTGCAATTTATTTAAACCGACAATTGTACAATCATTAAATATCATCATCAAGAAAGATCATTTAAATTTTAGGTCCATTTACATTTGATTTTTCCATACAATCTTCGATCACCTCCTTTAGATCTTTAGGGTATGAATTTAGAAAAATCCTATATTAGTGCTCGCCTACGTAACAACAGTTTGGGCTGCGCGTTGATATAATAGTCAGTCAGTCTGTTTTTTTCTTTTATAGATCAGATGTGGCCAATTGGCGTTTATGCTATAAAACAGTAGTTGCCACTAGAACAAGCTTAAGAGCAGCAGTGGAGTTTTATACCGAAAAGATGGAAGATATAAGTAGACACTATATTCTTGCAACATAAAATATTGATTACTTATTGCATAGCCCCGTCACCGCACAAGGTCGCGCGTCATTCCGGACTAGAACAACGTGATGCTGAAAGGTGTGGAGACGGTGTTGATACTAATAATTTCTTACAAATACACGAACGAATTAAAACAGATTTAATAATCTATATTATCTTGTCTATGAGAATAAGACTTTAGTTCCTAAAGCCACTTACACAGTACAAAGTTTTTATTATATAAATAAATAAATATAAAAAAAGTTTTCAAGCACACAAATTTGCAAAATCTGTAATTATATATCGGCAAGCGGTGTCTCACCTTGCGAGACAGCTTCTCCTTCGACAAAGGATTCCTCTGAAAATTTCCACTCCTTTCTATCCTTAGCGAATCCATTAAGGACCTGCCAATTTCTTGATTTCGCCTTAAATATTTCACTAAAATTTGTTGTAATATTTGTATTCAAACATTAACAATAATTTATGTTTTATAAAAAAACAAACTTGTCTTTAATATTGAACATTGCATGAATAATGAGATTGAGATACTATAGATTCCTCTGGTATCTGGATCTGGAGACCACCGCAACCCATAAGTATTTTCAACCCAACCAATAAGATAACTTACAGGTGTTTTACTAGCAAAAATGGGACGATGCTTGGCTCGAATACTGTTACTTAGATCTTACAAAACGATCTTGTCAACTCCTCTTACACTAAACAGTAATTTATTACATTCAATATGAAAAATAATGAATATTTGTAACATTTAAATCCACTCCATAACATCGCTGTTCTCCATTAGCCACGCTGCGGCTTTGTTTTTTGTTCCCGCACACTATCAGCGGTTAAGGCCGGTACACGCCTTTGATAAGGGCCTCGCCAGCAAAACGAATAAACGCCCAGCGCCACTGATTGCTCTCAAATCTTAACCACGTCTCAACATCCTAGCCACCTTCTAAACAATAACAGGTTAAATAGTTTTAAACTCATTGTTACTTAGGAAATTCACAGAATCTTAAGTGGTAAAATCAAACCTTCAAATTTCATTCACACCATCTCGATGATTGTCATTCCACTACTGTGAGGTTTTCGCGTATTCTCTTGTATTGCTACACTACCTTGTGGAATGATCTGTCCCCAGTCGTATTTCTACTTTGGGTCCTTAAAGCTAAAAGAAAATGTCTATCTCTTAAAAGACGAACAACGCAGCTGCCTTTCCTCTGAAGTTCAATTTATCTACAATTGTAAACCTCAAAATAATATAAAAAGGCTTTTCTAAAAGCTTAACTATGCATTGAAGTGAAATTAAGAAAATAATGGCGTCAAAATTATAAGAAAAATTGTAGACGATTACAGTATTACGCATACATCATTACACAACAAAGAAGGACTTAAAATGTTAAATTCGAGTCTGGGTCGGACCGGATAATCGCGCGCGATCGAATGGAAAAGCGCTTCCGATGTCCCCCTACAGATAGGAGGGCGTGATGATGCAGAAAGTGACGTTCGATAAATATGAATTTCGACTTGCCCGTTTCAGATTTCCTTTGTATTTTCGTTTAATGTGCTCCGTAGAATCATCAGAAATCACATACGATATACAGCGTTCTTGATTTTTAATGTAAATTGACATTTATTCAGATACTAAGACCGAAAACTTATATAAACTAAACTTATATCGATCAATTAGCGGTTTCCTACAAAAGGGCGATATAAGGAGCACCCATAACCGACGAACATGTATGCGTAGATGTATGAATGTAGAAGAAGGGAGAGAGGTGTGCCAGGATCGCGCCAAATGGAAATCCGTGGTGAGCGCATATTATTTTTATTATTACCAAGACCAAAGCGAAAGCAATGTGATTTAGTTTTTAGTACCTCAATATAAGTGCAAAACAATATCGTTATTCATTTTTTTTTTGATGAAATATGGTGAAGACAATTTGTCATTCGCAGTACTATATTCGTTTATGTTATATGCTAGTGGGAGCTTATTCTAATTTTTTAAATCTTAAATAAATTAATTTTATATTTGATTTGATATTCGATAGAGACACAAATAACGGCGGAGTCAAAACATAGATGGCGGGAATCTAAACTTTGTATAATATTAATAGGAATACGTAAATAGATACATTAGAGTTGTAGTCAGAGTGTGTCAGGGGCGCATTAAGTTCCGCCAGCTTTTAGAGATCGCTTCCGTACTATGTTATGTACAGGATGGTTTTAATACAAACTAGCCGGTTCCCGCGACAAATGGTAGCCTATGTGTATCTCTTTGCCTACATTAATCCAAATTGTTTTGGTGATTGCTGATAGGAAAAGGTAAGAACGTCGCTGATACGTTAGTATAAACAGTTGTCTAAACCAAAAAATTGCTCTATTTTTCTATAATCAAAATATTTTTACACTTGTAATAAAAAAGAAACTATAAATCACGCCAGTAGCAAAGGTAACTCGATATAACGAATATAAAATGTGTACGAATATCGAATCACTAGAAAAATGTAAGCAAAACATAAATACATCATCGGGCAACACTTACAAGCCATTACGTGTTTAGTTCCGAACAGAAAATATAGTGCGTTTATTTTTACAACACGCTGTATAACGCGTGCACTTAAGCGATGGACGTAAATTTGTCGGATCAAAGAGTTCCCGTTCGATTCCCGCCGTTACTTCTGAGGACTTAATTGACGCGGTCTAAGTGGGATATGCCGAGTGGGGACACTTTTCAATTTTACAACTTTCCCCTAATGGGATTTTATTGGACGAGACGATTTTGAACTGAAATGAGTTCGCCGTGACATTATATGTCACCGTTAATTTGTAAGTTTAATTATATTTCTCCGCAAAGTGCAAAAAACATATTCGAAACAAGTTAAATCAATTTATATCATGGATGAGAGTAATTATTTACACCTGGAAATGACATTCAAGAAGAACCCGAGAAATTTTCTTTGTTTTCAGCATCGTTTTTCTTTAAAAAAAAACATCAGTAATTAAACACTGAATTAATCACAATGTAGGACATTGGCATGATTTCGACATTTTTTAATGATACTATTTGCATTGTTCTACTACGCAGTTTATGGAGGTACCGTACCGTCACACCTCATATGATCTCTGAATATCCCAAATGAAATAAAAAGTAACAGTAAGTATCCATTCCAAAGCAGAAAACTTGGCCTTTTGTTTAGTGAAAATCCCCCTCTATTATATTAAAACGTCAGGAAGAAATTGCACCATCAAATCATATTTTAATGCCCACATTTCGTCAGTATTTGAGGCCACTTCCATTCACTTACGCATTATATGAAAAATATATAAATCATTACCAAATTTATGATAATTAATTGAAAGGTCATATTTGTGATGAAATATTGTAATAAGTATATGGCGTACTTTATTATAATTTGATTACTCTATTTATTTTCTTCTGTCAATTTTATGACACGGTAATCGATTGCTATTTAAATAATTCAAAAACTATCGATTTGAAAAATTTTATTTGTTCCTCATTCCTCATATAAATATAATTACATCCGTATATCTAACCGTGTGTTCGCACTGACGAATACATTTACATAAAAGATGTTGTCATCTCAATATTTTTAGAGAGAAGGAGAGGGATAACAACATGTTTTATGTGAATGTTATACACGAAAGTTTGCGTAGTAACAGAACAAAGAAGACAAACAGCCGTTAAATATTCTTCCATGATAATCGCAATAAACGTCATCGATCTAGTTGACTCTACGGAATAAGAGAACAGTTAGTGGTTCAGTTTTAATACATAGCAACAGTGGTAGAGCCCGCAGAAACATCTGTTGCACGAATGTGCAAACCGGTGGAATACCACGACCTCACAGAAGGTAGACGTCAAATAGAAGTATTTTATGCTTTGTCTTTGCATTTCATCTAAAATGTGAGGCTCCTTACCTTGACAACTGACACGGTCTGTCGTTCGGCGAAACATATGGACAAACACTCTAAGGAGCCGTAGCATATCCATAGAATTAGATCCATAGATTCACATGTTTGAATCTAGTAAAATTGAACTATCCAATGGATTGTTTAGTTAAAACCCCCCTTAACTTCAATTAAGCATCAAAGAAATTTTCAAATGAAATATTTTTATCGCACATCCCACTTTGATAATTTAAATTTTAATGCATCGTTTTTTATATCTGAAAAATTGCTGTTTACCGCCGACGCCATATTGAAACGTCCGCGTTTGAGTTATAACGCTATTATCTACGCTGCATTAAAGTTATTTCGACGCATGAATTCTACAAGTTTCAATAAAATATAATGCGCAGTAATAACAATGTAAAATCGTTAACATTATTTTTTCTTTTTTTTCACATTCTACGCACAATATATTTTTTCGATTTTTTTATGTTTGGAAAAAGGATAACATCCTTACCTTTCACCTTACACCTTTTTCGATGTAATAAAATGATTTTGAGTAAAAATTTAATTTAATTTCAAGCAACTGCAACAGCTCTTTTATGTGTGCTGTTGTTTTAGTGGGATATAATTGAAACACCTTACAAATGTTACACAAATATTTATTTTTTGCTTACACAAAAATACACAATGATAGTTTCACGCGGAAATTAATAAACGCTAAACGAAAGAAATCACAGATGAAATACTCTCGACGACATGGCGTCGTGTCGCGAATAACTTAAGAAAACAATTAAATATAAGTAATATGTGGCAGTTAAACTAATAAATAATAATCACAGTTTTAGTAAATAATGGAAATAAGTCATTAAATACAATGACCGCTGGCATACCAAGTAATTTGACCCGACCCTGACCCGATGAAGCATTCGATTGTGTGCGTCACAATTCTTCCTTATTTTTATTTAAGTATAAAACTTTGTTGTCAAATTTATACTTCCTATGTTCCACATTTATCACAGCGTCCATATTTTTTAATACTTAGAATAAATTTAGCCCCTCTTCAGTATATTTCAACAACGGTGTTCCTCAAGGTACACTCTTAGCCCACCTTTTATTATTTATATTACGCACATTTCGATGGCAAAACAAAAACAAAAACGTAATTGTAAATGATATAACGAAAAAATCCACATATCATTTTGATTTCGTTCAAACTAAGTCAACATTACAAGAAAGTAGCGCGTGAAGAAGCATCGGAAATGATTTCAACTTGTTCAACCGAATCATTCTTATCACAAATTCTCTTAAGTCTCAATCGATCACAGAGATTTCAAATTCCGTTTCAGTCGTATTTCGAGTTGATATACAAGTTGAAATAAATTCGAGTGTTAGTTAAAGGCTTAGAGGGTCCACTAACATATATGAGTTTCAAACTACGTTCATAGAAAAATATGTATAGCAACATCAAAAAGATTACACAGTACAAGTTCAACGACTACCTACACAATAAGAACATCCAATATGGCGACTACAACAATTATACGAAGATTCAAATGACCAACAGTTTGTTATCATATATTTGGACAGATGAAGGAATCCACGACTACTAGGGGTTTCTACACACTAAATTCTAATACTTGGACGCAGAAAATTTGCCAATGATTACCCCTCTCCCATACGCTAACCACGACCCCCGTGCTCGCCTATAGACGGACGGGGAGAAGTAGTCATCGGCAAAGTTTCTGCCTCCGGATACAATGAAACTTTCAGTCTCGAAGATTTAGTAAAAAAATAATAAGAAATCTAATAGTTCATTATAAATAAAATTACTAATATTCATCCAAAAATAAATATAAATTCTTTTAGTACGAGAGACAAAAATAAATTATTTGCTTCCCTTGTTGATGTTAGTATAGTAAAAACTAAAATTAGAAATAATAAGTGACAAGAGAATGCTACGTAAAGCGGGGGAACATCGACGACGGCTAGCATCAGCATCAACAATAAATTTACACAACATTTATTTGACTTTATCGTTTTGTTAATAGTCTAATCAATGGAAAATCTTCCAACAATAGATTTTTAAATCCTTTGGATTACTTAGGATTATTATTATGTCATTCTTAGAGATTCCAAAAACGTTTCCAAATTTGCTAATAACGAAAACGCACACATAACACAAAAATATATCTGAGATTGCAGTGGAAATTAGCATTAAAGAAACCTAATATTTCCACATGGAAAGAAAAGAAACATTGTAGTTGACAAAATGATAGACGACTAATAAACTTAATGCTGAGAACCAGATATTGAATTAGGCCAGTGGGCTTTGACACATCTAATAAAAAATTCCAATCTTGGGACCCACCTTTTGGCTGTCTCAGAAAAATGGGTAGATTAAGCCACAAAGTACAATGCCCCAGTAGCAACAGTGCCATCCGGCCGTGAGTCAGTGACCGCCCAGCTTTTATCTCGGTCCGTTGCATCCTACATTCGAGGGCCCACTAAACATTCACTCGCGACCCATAGTTTGGGAATCGCTGAATTAGGCAATGTTGACTCTGAACTACGGCAACTGACTGTGTAAAAACTCAAATCGCATCGTTCGAGTGACAAAATGATGGAAATAACTAGTTATTTTAATCGACCGATGGTATAGGGATGGGGTAATTAATTGTGTAACATGTGCCCATACTCAAGAAAATGAGTCCTGTAAATAATATATCTTACGACCGCTTCATATTAAACTGCCTTTAAAATAAAAGTTTAAAAAGGTGTTTTTAAAACCAATAACTTTAATCTTCTATGAAAGACAAGACTATTAATGAAACGATACTACGATTTGAGACTACTACACGAAATATGACATCACTAAACTAATGACGATATATGGTCTGCTAACAATTAACATATAGATGCCGTCTGATACTATCGTGATTCCTTATAACGGCAAACAATATGCACGAAAAAGAACCATATCACACATACTGACACCTGAAACGGATCACGTAAGCGCGGCGTGCTGCTAAGTTTACGTCGTCAGATAATCTGACGTAAATATGTATTATAGTTTCGCTGTTATTGTGCACGCGTAGCACAAACAATCAATGATCTCAAGGATATTAAGCTGAGATTGCACAATTAAATGACATCTCATACTCTCCATGTTATTTATGAATATGCATCAAATCAGTGGTTCTCAATCTTTTATGTATGAAACATTTACACTAATTTTTTGAAGTACAAATAGTACAACAGATGCAAGATGTACAACTTCGTTTAAAGTCTCTCCTAGTACAAGTATACTGTCATCGTTATAGACAAAGATATTAAAAAAATAAGTTTGCCTACGCCTTTAGTATTATATTTAGGTTAGAAGTGATTGCAAATATGTACTTAAAGGCGTCCAGGAATATAAACGCACAAGCCTTTATATACCTACTGTACTGGACAGAAATACTCCAGTACTGAGCACAATTTACTGGAAATATTAATTCCAAGTAAATTTTCACAGTACTGAAAGAAAAAGAGTGACATGCATTGTATTGTAATAGATTAATAAATAAGTCATCATCATCGTCATTTCATTGCGCTGTTTTCACTTTATGTGTAGTTGGCACGATTGGTTTTCTTCTTTAAGGTTATTTTAATGTCCACTCTATATATCTCCTGATTTGGTGTCTACATACATTCCGACTATGTTATGCTCATTGAAGTCATTTCTTTTAATCAAATCGATCGCTAGAATTGATCAAAAGTTAAGACACTATGTTACAACGAGATCAGAACAATAGTTACAAACAAATGTTTTACAGCAAGCCATATATAAGATTGAGAGCCACTGGATTACAGCCTTGTGAGGATATTGAATAAACCACAAAGCATCTAAACATCGTAAAAGCGCGCATGTGATCAATCAAACTGATAATTCGATATTATCGCAATAGCGTCGTCTCTGTCGAGTAGATTACACGTTGGGATATAATTTCTAAGAGCTATTGTTGATATCGCTTGCCTGTATGTCCTCTTTCTATTGTAACAATTATTTCGTATTATTCTTGTTACGCTCCTGCTTGATCACCTGCACCAATTTTAACTTCTGAGCATTTTCACTGGCCATGAATGTGACGAGCATCTGCGAAGTGGTTTCATTTTAATATAAAATATGTAAGGACTTAGAGAAAGCTAAGTGAGAAGTGTGGCAAACAAGACTCACATCCAAGCTGAACTCTGCTGCGATGGCTTCAGCGGTGGCCGGTCTCTCCGCTAGAGCGACCAGCGTCGGCAGCAGCGCTTGGCTGTGCATGGTCGATACCAGCCAGTTGGCCGGCAGGGTACACAGCGTACGGATCACGCTCCAACCCTCGCAGATTGTATCCTAAGTAGGACAAAATTGTTCTTGTGATTTCTATAACTACGTCAAAGTATAGTTTACAGTCATAAAATTCCAAGGCATTACAATTTTTCCGCTCGACATTGCGAGCACATCTGTCGCGACAAGCCTAATTGATTATGAACTCGGAACAACATAAATTATTCATAGTAATGGTCAGTTCCCGGCAAAGTCGTGTGCAAGGAACAACGGCGGCCCTAAAACACTTCCCTTAACAACACACCTGTGCCCGTGGGAAACTCTTAAGTTGTAAGACGGGAACGAAACTGTAAGTAGAAATTTGTTTCTTTATGTTTTTAAGACTTAAGCCACCTGATGTTTTAATGATTATATCATAAGGGCTGACTATTCCAAACATTTTAACGTAAAAACATATCACATACTTTAAATTTGACTCAATCAATTTTATAAGAATTTCTATTCGATAGTTTTTTAAGATGAAATTACATTAAGATCTTAAATGTTAAATGAGACAGAAAGTCAAAAGCTACTTTAAGCCAATTTCGACTCATACAATGAATCAGAAAATAATGAAAAAGTATACTAAGTATTGAACATAAAGATTTTAGACTTGCATACTTATTTCAAAGTTTAACGTTCCTATAAACAATTGTATAATCATATGCTTAGTTATACGCTTACATGATTGTTTGTTTATTGGGCGACATTTTACATATTTACACTTCAAAATATGCTAAGGAATAGCAAAGACATTCCGGACATCAGTACACGTGTAGCGCAGGTGGGACCCGCATGAGAACTGACCCCAGCTAATACGGACGTTGTTCAACGGAAATTAGATTTTTTTTAAACAGTTTAGGTGACCGATGTCCCATGCCAATAGCACGAAGGGAAGAATTTATTATTCTATATTGTGGAAAAAATGTGTTGGAAGATACAAGGAATACCAAAACCCAAGTTAAAAGATCTGTATGATCTGACCATTTCTGATTGGTGCAATTTTACCTACGAAGAAAACGTGGAGGGAGTAGGCGTTTATGTTCTTAGTAGAACCAATTTTAATCAACCAATTTTAATCACACATACGGACGCCAGAAATTATTTCTATCGTTACACATCATACTTCTCGTCAATCGATAATGGTAATAAGGTACGGCCACTGACCTGTAGCTGCGGATTGTCGACCACTACGAAGCCGACAAGCACGATGAGGTCCAGCACCATGGTCTCCGACAGAGACTGGTCTAAGCGCTGGCCAGTCGCACCTGGAAAAGTATTGAGTAACTTACATGTTCTCTAAATCACAAACTGTTCTTATATTCATAAAATAAATATTAAACTATTAAAATACTGACATGAATACTCATTTCGTTCGACTAGAATTTTGGGTTAATAATCATTGTAAATAGAATGTAGACAATTATTGGGCATCGAATGTGAATGGGGTGAAGTAGTTAGTGACGCCGGCCGATTGAATTTTACAGTATATAATTTGCCCAGTCCGATTATACTGAAGAAATTCACAATTGATCGGTGACATGCCCGTGTCCATGGCTCGAGATTGTAATAAATTGTTTGTGTATTTAAACCAGCCAGGAGGCAGGAGGATTGAGAGGATGTGCTACCTTTTCTAGCGTGCTGCGTTCGCGGCGCCTCCTTGTCGTTTGGCGCATGCTGCGACAGCAACCTGGCGACCGCAGCTCGAAACTCTAACGGCCAACCGCCTTCCCCGAACGCCTCCTGTATACAAATCGATCATTATTCGCTATCATTAAACATTACCTTAATAGACAAATAAATAACAACTTTTGTTAATTTTTGTAGAGTTAAAAAAGAATAAAACCTTTTTAATTGAAGATAAAGGACCTACTTAAATCAGAACCTGTCAAAATCAAAGTCCACCAAAAGAAAAATCAAATGTAATTGCAGCCACACACGAATGCCAAGAGCCAAAACAATCAGGGCATCGCGTGAGTGCCGTGACTCGAATACTAAACGAGATTTGTGACCGGACTCGGACCTCGACCCCTCAAGAGATAAACCGAGCGTTACGTTACGTGCTTACCACTGTACCTCTGAAACATTACACTAATAGTTTGGTCATGGCTTACGTGAGGTCATAAGTTGTAAACTTTTTATAGAAGTTTAAGAGATATTATCTATACGAGAATAATTTATTTATTTTACTGCAAAACTCATGTAACAAAAATCATTTTAAATGTAATAGGAACTGATATTTAAGTTGACCTAATGGAAACTAACACGAGGAGGTGTGGAACGCAATACGCATAATCCAAAACGCAATGTCCAACCACAGTCGTAGATTAAACATCAAACCAAAAACACATATTTTCTATAGCTCGGACATCTCAACAATTTCTTGTAGCTGAAGAGCTACAAGAAATTCAACCTTATCACCGCAACGTATGGTCCTTCGAGCCGGATATATTCAATGGCGGCCATCGCAACAGAAGTTAAAAGAATTTGATGTACGAAAGTCAATCTTGTTCCGATTCTTAACAGTGTCCTTTACTGTTGCATAAATGGGCCGGCTCGACCTATCGGTCGTGGTATCCCACGATCTCACAGAAATCAGGCGTGAAGTAGAAGTGTTATGCGTTTCGTCTGATCAGTGAGGTGCCGGAGTCCTAGAATTTGTAGTAGTATGTACTATTTGATTATGTGTGCTTAACACACCAGATTGTTTTTAACAATCTTAAGAATAATTTACTATTTTAATAAACATACATTAAACTATAAAATATTGGCGCGAATACAAAAACAACTTCTACTGGAAAACAAAATACACATAATACATTAACAATCAATCATGGTGCAACCACATTACCCGGGGGTGGTGTAATAAGTACGGGCTTGGCGCATCTGCGGTGCCGCCTAATAAACTTATAATTGTGTTTATTATCTATTACTACGGCTGCAAACACGGGCCCCATGGGTCCGCCATTATTCATACCATAGACCCGCGTATACAGACATCAAAGTGACTCGCCGGGGAATCGAACCCGCTCAGGGGATTCGGAAATTTTATACGCAAGTTACGCTCGCTGCTTCGTGTTTGATTGTTGTTTCTTTAAATAAAATATACGCCCCCGTTTTACTGGTTGTTCAAATAAATATTGAAAAAATGCTACGTATTTTAGCTTTAGTTAGTAAGACAAAGGTTATCAAATTCCCTTTTAAAAAAATGGTTTATCCCCAAATTAGAGGATAGCATAACCATCCTCTTCCCCTACCCAACTTTTCCTTTAAAGAAAAGGATAGGAGGGGGAAAAGGACTATGATTAGGTATCTCACTCATCAGACCAATTGAAGAAATACTTCTACATCTCGCCTGTCTTCTGTGAGGTCGTGGTATTTGACCGGTCGAGCCGGGCCGTTCGTGCAACAGACGTTATTGCGGGCTCTACCATTGTTCGTTGCAATTATTAAAAATAATCTCCTGGGCTGTCGATAATTAAAAAATAAAAACAATTATTAAAGTTTACCCTTCTATCTTAAATAATATCTTCTACATCTTTGTAATATAAATCAGTATAGCAATCCACTCTATCTTAGAAGATATTTGCAAGGCATATAAAGGTCCCTATGTGTATATCTGTGTTGATTTAAATGTACAGTAACAGTGGCATCAAATCATTGATACCACTAGAATGGACAATAACTCGTACATCGATCACCCTATTGTGACATCTGTCACCGCTTGTCACTAGCCTGTGTCACTACAATGGCACACGGCACGTGACTTGTGGTATTAACCTGTCACTTTTGGAACATGTTAAGTATATTAAAATCTATAATAATTCGGTACGCTTGTGTCGCTGAACTCCTAAACCACTAATCCGATATTATTTTTTTGTGTATTTAGTGTGTGTACCGGGATGGATTACATACAAGTGACCCGATAGGTGACGCTGCCGTTGGTCACAAGGTTTTTTTTTTAATTTCTAAAAATAATCTGAATGTTCACGAATAATATCTGTATTTAAATATATATACAAAAATATCTTAATTATTTTAAACCTAACTGGGGTTGGAAGTTGTTACCACAACCTTCTAGGACAGTTAGAATTATCGTGTGCTATTTACAATTGTAAATGATCTCAGCATCAAGTAGCAGGGTGGGTCCGACACGTGTCTACGCATCTCTCTCGCAGATAACTGCTGATTATTTGCGCGCGGCTGTCGGCGAACTGTTTGTTCAGTATTATTGTGTGTTTGTCTGTCCGTACGTTTGCGGACTCTTGCGCAGTTTGTTCTGCAGACGATGGAGTGTCTGGGGATTTCTTGCGTTCGACTCGCCCCTCTTTGTTTGTTCAATGCGATATTTGAGTTGAAATTTTACGCGCGTTGCAATACTGTAAGTTGTTTATTAAATTGATAGTTATCTTTGAGTTTAATTTCAAGGTTTATAACTTGGTAAGTTTGAATGTAAAGATATACCTAAAGTGTTCATTATAATATACAAAATAATGGAGTAAAAAACCGTAAATAACGTAAAATCTAAGTGAGTTTGTATTTTTAGATCTAAAGCGGATAGCCCATACGTTGACTAGTTCTCATTTAACTTATTTGGACAGCGTTGGTAGCTGAGAGAGGTTAACTTACTCCGACTGAGAAAATACAGAAGTCTTAGAAGGCTGAACCTGAACTCCCAAGAACACCGCACCCTTACACTGAGCTATGTACGATCTACTATAAATCATTGTAGTCAACTACAACAAAAGTGCGCGCACCGCACCGAAGCACAACGATCGCAGTCCGGCGCCCGGGCGGGCCGAGCAAACAGAGCTCGTAATATATTTGCAGAGAGTGCAAACACCGTGTGCGGTGGAGCGGTAGTGATGGGACACGCTTACAGTAATATATCGGTACAATTCGGAGAAAGATTCAAATTTCATAAGCTTTCCCGCGAAATGTTATTTAATGATTTTCAATAAATCTCGCCAACGAATTTGAGACAGCAAAACGGAAAATATATCAAATATGGAAGTAACGGTCAGTATAAACCAAAATTGTTTTATTACATAGTTTAAATTTAAATAGAATAGCAATTAAATTAAATGTATGATTTTTTGTTAATAACAACATTTTTAAATAAAAAATAAGACATGATATACACAAAGACAACTGTTGTGACGTTTCTTTCTTTCAATAAATAATGCGTCCTCCTATGTTACCTACACATTTTTAGACAATGATAGGCTAACGCCCCGTTTCTGAAAGGTTTGTCAAATATTTATGCAACTAACACTCCTGTCTAGTTAAACGTCATGCCAAATCAATTTCAGTTTCTAAAAGAAAAGAAAAAAAGATGATCTTGCTTCTAACAACGAATTTGATTGGACATTTGAGCTGGTAGCTAATTTTTTCTTTCATCAGCCGTTCAGAAATCGAACGTCAATCAGCTAACCATGATCAAGTGTCGGCCACGACACTTCATCGGAAACATGCGTATGTACAATAGCAGACTTTCAAGATCCAAAGCATTTAACCCGAAACCAAGTCTCCTTTTATCGACGTGAAATTATTTATACTATTTGAAACGGAACAACACTAGCTCGGGTTATAATAAATTGACTTTAGTCTACGGTAGCGATTTAAAACGCGAAGTAGCTTTATCAGTTGTACCGAGCGCTGGCCGATGAAATTCAAACGGGGCATTGATGAGTCCAAATGTTGGTACAAGATTAAAATGGTAAAGTGAACATAGAGGGGACAAGTTAATTAGGAGATGCGCTATTTTAGGGCTATCTCTTATGCTTTTAGCGACTGATTTTGTTTCTATGTTGACTTGATCACCTAATAAAATGAGCTTAGAATTTTTAATACTCTTTTATTGGTTTAGCTGTAAGCGTTCATACAAATTATTTTCTAAGTTTGTCGTTACGCGAGCCGCATGTCGTCTGTTTGCATATCTACTTTCTGCCAGCGAATAAATGTTGATTTTACCTCGGAGACCGGACACTGGCGCCTTTTCTGTGTACAAGTTTGTATGTAAGAGAAACGAGGAGGCTGGTAGTTTGCGAATTCGTCAGAATTTGAAGGAATACCAGATTAACCATGACGCACGAATTTGCATGATTAACGAAGATTCGTATATAATTCTAGGTATATTTACAACGAAGGGAATCCACCCATTTTCTGTAGTTTCGCTTTGCACTGGTCTATCTTAGTGTCTAAGTTCTTAGGCGAGTACGTTCTCTAGTCTCTAATCGACCTATTCATGCAAACTGCCGTTCCTGCAGTCCGATTACCTACGGTAAGGATATGCATAAGAGATGTTACATCTATCAGGCATGTGCATTATAAACCGAACATTGTTCATATGTCTACCTAATCCGTGTTTTTGACCGTAATGAACTAAATAAATACGCATGAAATCGCCACAGCTCATTAGGATCCAACATTTACTCTTATCCTTTTATAAATTCCATAAACTACTTACCCCTCTGATTACGGTGCGTAAAATATTTTATGCTATAAATACGAGTAGCGGTGCTCAAAGCGCCCCTACTAAGCGCAATGCTAACATCATTACGCAGCCGGTAGCCACGGACAGACGGACAAACAGTCATCTCTGGAGACGACGCATGGAACCACGAACATAGAATAACATTTATGCAGTATGGATGCGGTAATAAATATATATATTTTTTTAAATACCATGAATATTGAAATTATATTATTAAGTGTGGCTTAAAAAAGGGTATTGTGAATGAAAAAGAAAAATGTATACTTCGGTGGATCAGCCATGTAACGTTGTAACGAAGAAAAAAAGAGTAAAGTTTATGTTGGGACGATGTGTTACAAAACCGTCCTTCGAATACTTTTGTGAACCATTCCCTAGTATAAACTAAAGCTTAGCACAAATATGTTAAGGAAGAGTTGGAAGAGACATCATGGTTTATAGAAGAGTTTTCTTTAAATAAGGAGTGCGCGTTTTTATTATTTTAGTCTAGTAGTCTAGTTTTTAAATTGTTTTTTCCCTATTATTTCATTATTCATGAAACAGTTATATTTTTGCCCAGTCCACGCCATTCTGCTTCCGATGCCGTCGTCAGCATTCGTCTCCGTGTTTACCCCGCACAAACACGGCGTAATGATACTCCAGTTAATTAAGAGGGCGGAGCAAACAGATAGATGCGCCTTGAATAAACGTCTCTATGCAACAATAGAACTCGTGAAAATTGTACAGATACGGTAAGTAAGCGGGTATTTTATATCCAGATTCTGGGGTTTTTAATAGCCCTTGTAAATTAAGCTCGCTGTAAATTTCAATAATGTACATATAGCTAACCAATAGTAAGGCTTAAGATCGATTATATAACAACTAGTTGGCAACCATAGCAACGTATATTAGGTTAGGTTTTGTTCATTAGAAACGGTCACTCACCTGTACAATGGTATAGTCGAGTTCTGCGATGGCACGCAGCAGGTGTGCTGTCCTCGCGGCCCTAACGAAGATGCTGCAGTGACCCAAGTCCGCGCCCTCCGCGAACAGCATGCAGAACTCGGCGCGCGAGCCGCACAGCCCAGTTCCCAGCGTGTGCCGGAGAGACTGCTTCGCCATGGCACGCTCGCAACCCTAACAAACATAACACGAGTTGAGTACTTCCCACATATTTATGCCAACTCTAGCAGCAAACATAATAAGTTCTTAGTTTCGCTTAACCAAATGTAACACAGACTTACATTTTTAATGACAAAGGTGGATGGATTGACACCGATGAGTGGGGTTTTACAGACCTAATTCCCTTCTCTCTCCCACTTTTTATTCTACGTCTCCATCCTTTCTTCCTCCACAAAAACTGTTATTACGAAACCGAAACCCTAGTGTTTGATGCGAACACACCTGCAAAAGGCTAATGAGTTGCATATGCTTTTATGGACAGAGCTAGGGAAAACGGAATGAAGGATATTCTATCCATCCCCTTTCCTGACAAATCCTCTCCCTCTTTCCAACCTTTCCTTATTAGAAAAAGATGAGAAGGAGAAGAGGACTAGAATCAGGTCTCCGGCACCTCACTCACCGGCACCTCACTCACCGGACGAGGCGCAGAACACTTCTCCCCACCTGTCTTCTGTGATGTCGTGGTATTTCACCGGAGCCAGTTCATTCATGCAACAGTTTTGCGCGGTCATTGCCGTGATGAATGAAGTAGTAGTACCACGTTGACGAAGACTCTGATGGTAGTGGTAGGCATTAATCTGGTCTACCACTTGTCCATTTGCCGCCTTCTACTATAAAAAGAATTGTAAATCCTTACGGTATCAGTGACAGAGGGCTGGCAGAGGTCACAGCAGACGGTCAGCAGAGTTTGCACGCTCTGGCGCGCGTCGCCGGCCACCTCACCGCGCACGTAGCACCCACTCATGCAAAGGTAACTGAAACAAAACATAATAAATAATACATATTGATATATGTAGATTATACTAGTCAATGTCTGGACCCAAATTATGCTCTTTGGTATAATAAATTTCTCTATCCATCCCTAACTAATAAGGATAGGAAGGAAAGAGACAGAACCTTGATCCTTTTCCTGCCAGTGGAGTCAATTAAAGAAGGGCAATGCATCTGCAACTCATTTGCTCCTTGCTAATGCGATTCTGATGATGAATGGATAGCGGTATCTTAACATCAAGCGAATCGCTTGCCACCTTATCTCTTTAAAAAAAATAGTGATACTTCCACGGTGAAGTCGGCTCAAACGTCGACTCTCACGCATATAATTCGTTATTGCCGAATTAGACAATGTCCGATTTCATACTACGTAACGTCACAATCAATTGTTTTTCACCTTCTTCATAGATTAGCATAAAAAGTGTGAAAGCTTAGCTTTTAACGAGTTAAACTGAAACTGGCCGGCGGTCGACGGCAAATCCGAATTGAAGACAAACAACAACAAAAGCCGTTGTTGTTTCTGTATAACGTGGCGAATGGGGGTAGGGGATGAGAGGGGGTTGGAACAAACAATATTTTCATATCAAAGTGGACGTTGAAGTTTTCAAATTGTAAAGTAAAGTCGCAGACTTTTAATGACTCTGGGTAAGTGGCCGGGTGTTCTGATCCAGTTTTTTATTCTATCTGTCTAGTACCAATAGTTATTTACGATAATTTACCTCCTATCATCGTCGATAAACCATTACAAGGTGGACCCCCTATAATTATGATTTGTTTAAACTTCAGCTCTAGATTGAGAATTCCGGAGAATTTAGAATCGTCTTTAATACTCGTACATATATATTTAAGAATTAAGTTAGGAAATATATGTAATTTCGTCCTCACAAAATTTATATTCGCAGAAAAACCATATACATTCGCAACAAGGTTACAATTCCCTAGTTAGGTTAGGTAAGAAAAGTTTTGTTCGTGGCTATACAGTGGTACCATATAACCTATAATTGTTGTCAACCTCTTTGGTAAGTACATTATAGAGGTTACGTAAATCGAAAAGCTTTCTACGTCAGCATCTTCACGGATGCTCCCCGTCGCCCTCGCAACCTCTGCCGCCCTACAGCACCGGATCCAATTACGGCTTGTATAAATATTTGATAGTGTACCGCGGAGTGCACAGACTAACACAACAGTAGAGTAACCTCGCAATACATTATACGGTATCAATTAGGTTCAACTTTAAATTTCATTGTTTAGTGTTTCTATCTGCAAGTTACAAGAAGGCTAGGCTAAGACTTGGCCACAGTCCCAATTGCAGTAGATTGAACAAAATGATGGTCCATTTAATTTCAAGATTCGAAGGTAACTAAATCTCACGTGGATGCGATAAGATATTTGGCGACGTCCAGTACACAAAAACACAAAAAAAATCTAATCTCTCACCGAAGAGTTACTCTGTGGAAAACGTTAAAAGGGAATTATTACGAAAATCCCTACGTGGATAGATTTTTCCGCCAGCATTTGTTCTTGCAAGATTTCAGATTACAATTTTATTGGGACAATCATTTAGTATCGCGGATGGCTCAGTGTTTAAGTGTTCGTCGTATAGCCTCTCGATACTGCTATCAATTCCGTAGAACGACATCTAGTGAATGAACTCTAATACACATGCTTTAATATTTAAAACTTACGTAATATATACATATATCTGCTTCTTGGAAAGAACGTTATTTTTGGTTGAATTTAATTAAAAAATAAAATGTTTACTACTTTCTAAATAACATGGTATTTATTTGATATACCTTATAGCGCCATTTAAAGATGCAGATGATAAACTATAACTGAAATAATGGATATTTATGGAATAAGCTGGCAAACGAGTAAGCCGGTCACCTGATGTTTAGAGACTGCCACCCATAGTAATTCGTAACAAGTGAGTGGCAGATGCATTGCCTACCTTCGGACAGAGGTATAGACAGGCAAAAGGATATTTCCTTTTCCTATTCATCCCCTCTTCGTCTACTCGGACACCTCACTTATACTTCACGCCTGTCTTCTGTGAGGTATTTCACCGGTTGTATCGACCCATTCGTGCAACAGATATTGTGGGCTCTACCACTGTTAGACTTCACTAAAATGTTGCCTTTTCATTCAGAGTCGCGTTTCTATACATTTATGGCGATCTTTGTAGCTATGTATTTTCTATATAGAGCATCAAATAAGTATGTTGAAATATAAGATAACTTTAGTAAACCAATAAAGATTTGAATACGAGCTTATAATCGCCTCATGAATAAATAATTTGAACCAACTGAAATATCACTGATATACCTCACATACATATTTACGACTAAGATACTATTCGAACTACACTTTTAATTATTTTGTAAATAGCAGTAACGTGACAAGATAGATAATATTCAGCAAAGAAAAACAAAAAAGTAATAAATTGCAAATTAGCGGTCTTCTTGTCAACTGACTTACGATCCCACATTCCAGAGTCCTTCACATCTAATAGGATACGACGCTAAACCCCTCAGCTCGGCCGTCTCACCTCTACGCCGCTGGGTCGTAAAGCGATTACAGAAGAATCCGGGTCTCGCAGGCAACAAATATTTAAGATAATGTTATCATAACCCGTCCAGCGCAAGGAGGTCTTCTTATCACACATTTTACTCTCCCAACATATAACAAATGCAATCGTAAAGCTTTAACACAATCCAGTAAGGTTCATAATAGTTTGAAAGTATTGTAGTTACTTTCTCATTTGGTGGTTTAATGCTTGAGCGACTATTCGGTCGTCGCATATTCTGAATTCTCTTTTATGGCGCCTTGTTTCGAAATTTGTTTTTTGTCTGACCAAAGTTATATCGTAGCACTAGCAACGCGCCCTAGTTTCGCTTTATTTATAAAAAGTTGCCATGCGTCAGAATGAATCTTTATTCTACTTTTATTTCTAGCCGGAAAATATAAATTATAAAATAACGTCTAACACAAGCAGCGCCATCTTTTGACGACAACATACAAATTATAAAATTATTGTATTTTATTTACATTAAAGAAATTTTAATATAATTTACAGCTGGAAAGTGAAAATGACACACACTAAACCGTTCTTAGTCTATCATGAAATGTCATAGTACTTTGAGAGTATCTCTGTCATAAACATAGCATCCCTTGAAGATGTTAGACTGTTTACAGATCATTCAAAACACAAATCCTCAACGGACTTGTTCTAGTATTTGCTTTACCTGTGCACCTAGTTGTTTTGTATTATGATAATTAAAACAATTAAATTTCAAATAACAAACAATCCCTATTAAAAAGCACCCATAACCGACGAGCATGTATGCGTAGATGTATGAATGTAGAAGAAGCGAGAGAGGTGTGCCAGGATCGCGCCAAATGGAAATCCATGATCTCTGCCTACCCCTCTGGGTTACGGGCGTGAGCGCATATTTATTTATTTTATTTAAAAAGCATAAAAAACATTTTCGTTGACTTCAAAAATGATACATATATATTTAGTGAGGGTGTTACACCGCACATCTACTCCACAAGAGCGGTTGCTTCAGTGGCCATGACTAATGGCGGACATGTTCCGATCGGGACGCCACACCGAACGTCCGCTAATGGAAGCCGCTTACGTGTGGCGCCCACGCATTACATCGATGTTGCTAGTCGGAGAGTTTGGGAAAAATTGAGGAACAAAAATTTTCTTTTTTGTGAACTTTAATATTAATATGACCGCGGAACGTCTCGTTGATCAATTTTACCTCACTAAGGATGTACCAAAGAAAAAAAAATCAAAAGAATTATTAAAAAATAAAATTGACTACGAATAACCTATATCGTAAATTATAATTATTTTTGATGGTTATATAATCTGTACTACAATGTTTTCTACCAATTCCAAATCAACAAAATATTTCTCGTATATAATGGAATCGCTGTAGATTTTACCCCACCCTAAAAAGCAAATTGCTAAAGTCAGACGATGCTAGATTAAAGAAAATGCATTGCTCGCTACATGTTTTATGTAATAAAGTTTTGGGCTACTTGGCAATAATCAGTTAAAAAATACTACCCAAGTCTAGGTAGGACAAGAGTGCTGGAGGTGGCATTCTACAACAGTAAACTACTCGAGATACTAGTGAAGTTCTCTAGCAGAATTTAAGATTACGGGTAATTGACAAGAAGATGGCAACACTGATTCAACTCGCCGATAGAAATTTATAGCGCGTTTAAAATATTTTCGTTCTTAATTTCTGTTAGATAAACGATCCACAATTTCGGCGCCTTTAACGAGGTGAAATATGCATACCCATTACCGGCTCTATGGCGCTCACTAAATTTCAAGGCTAAAACGTCCAGATTACTTTGATCCCTGCACTTTTCAAAATCTTTCTTACAAAGCTCAGCATCTGCTATCGGGGAGGCTCGCACTGAATTGGTCGTGCGTCGAAATTGTTGTGGCATTTTAAGTGTGTGAGGTATGTTAATTTTAGAATTTATTTTAACGCGTCTTTTGAAATCGGACATGTCCTTTCTGAGACCAAACCTTGCAGTCATCACTCATTGAAGGGAGTAAAATGTACATTTTGATTGGTAGAGTATGTTTGCATGCATATGAAAGTACCAACAGTCGGTCAGTAATCATCGTGCTTGTTTAGATACGAATATACAAAAGAAAGCCGCCGCCCAAATTCAAACTTATTTCTATAAACATACTATTATCGCCCGGCAAACTTCGTTTCGTTCCTTTTTTATCGAGTTCAATTCCAAAGGATTTCTTAACACGACGTAATCAATGCTCAAAGAATTCAAATTCAAAATTATATAAAAAAAGCACTCGCTCGCAGCGCCCTCGCGGCATGTGCTAGCATTATCGAGGGGCGCAATAAACTTGTTTTGACTGCATTTGCATACGGATTTGCGTGTATTAAAGCGAAATAAATTTGATGTCTTCATGCGACGTTCATGGATATTAGTAGTTAAATTATATAAAGATATTTTATTGCCCTTTATGGGCGCCAATTTATGACTATTACAGATGTTGGTTTTTTGCAAGTGAGAACTGATTTTCACAAAAACTTGATCTCTTCATGTCTTAAGACTTCTAATGGTGGTGAAGGAGCAGCATATGAAGCCCTTCAAGACGATTTTGAAAAAATATTTATTTATCTATACATAACAAGATGTATATATGTATAATATACATACACGATCAAATGTTATACTATTTGAACTAGCTAGATTTAGATTTTCGTGTTTACCACGGTCTTATATACCAAATCTTTTAACAAAATAATAAATGAGGTAATAGGAATAAATTCATCTGTGTATACGAAAGCTTAAAATTACAAATGCACGGTTGATTTAAATATAAAAATCGTGTGAGGGGGAGGGGAGGCCGGGGAAAGCCGAGTAATCCGGGTAAGTAATTCTCTCGCAGTAAGTAATGCGCTGATAAATGAAATTAAATCGGACAAACAAGTGCTGCCATTCGCCCCGCGGCTCCCCTTTCATGTCGCCTCTTGTACGACACTCTAGTGATGCAAGGATGTCTCTAAAATCGATGTCGATTTTTTTGCTAAAATGCAAAAAAATGGTGATAGCGAAATCTATAACAAAGATACGGTTGGAATTTTGGCGTCGGACAGGCGGCCGACAGCAAAAACTGTAGCCAAAATCATACAGTATGGTCATAAACTATTCTGCTGAAGAAAAATATTTTTCTTTACAAACTTTCATAAAGATCCTTTCTAATTACTCGCCTACGTAATAACAGAAATATACTTGCAAAATTCCAAGTCTCTAGTCCCAGTAGTTAGGGCTGCGCGGTGATGTATAAGTCAATCCGTCAGTGTCTATATATACTGTGTATTATCGATACCTCCATTAGAACGTCACTAAAATAAAGTTAGCAAAAAGCGCATCGCATCTCGACATGTGCGCGCCAATCTGTCGCTGCTGCCGTACTCGAGTACTGATTGCGTCCTGCACTAACACGCTACAACCCATATAGATCCGTCCCATTTGCACGCCCCCTCCTATAGTTGTCGACACTACTTAACGACGGCCCGATTATCGCCCGATGCGATGTATTGGATTGTTTTCGATTGTCCGATTCGATTATTCCGGTGAAAAAACATGATGTTGCAAATATTCTATTACGTAACAGCGAAATTTTATCGACAAGTTTCTAGTTAAATTTATTTTTTTCAATATTAATTTTAAAATGTAGCATGTAAATTTAAAATGTAAACGTACGCAAGATACGAAGGAAATAGAAAGTTAAATTACATTTTCCTTCATCTATATTCATTATAAAATGTTCAAACCAACGAAAACATCAAAAAACAAGATCATAAACTCGGAAGCTCTCGCTCGGTACTCATTTTTTTATGTTGAAAAATATGACAGTCGACGACGACTAGATCTAAATAGAAACTGAAGTCAAATTTTCCTTAATTATTGTAGAAATAACTTATTTATTTTCGCACGCGAAAAATATTTAAATTACATAGCGTAAAGGTCATTTATAATTGTCATAATGTGGTCGACATGCTTAGTGTAATTAACGTATTTAAGTTGATAAGGACTAATACAGTATCCGTCTATATAGCTTCCCAATCGCCGCATTGTACGTGACCATTTTTTTAGAAGTTAGAATGTGTATAATAAGGTATCCTTAAAAGATATATGCTATCACGAACTTTTTTGTAGTTTTGTTAAAGATATACAATTCTTGAGTACACTATTTTAATCTATCTCATAAGGTTTAACCAGCGTTTGCAATTTAAGCGCACAAAAATATGTTTTTTACGACATCACATTACAAATCTTTGAAATTCTCTACTATAATATATCTATATTACATATAATAAATCCAAATGAAGTCATACTATTCCAAATCCCCAAATTAACCGTCACTTAAAGCGTCTATCACTACATATTATCAAACAAAGCAGTATTAGTAAATTAACTGCGTCGGTATATCGTAACGCTATATGAAAAACTACTGCACGGATTTTCATATACACAACACAGGTTCATCATTACGCGTTAAGCGTCACAACAGCCCAAGCCGAAGTCCCCTCTCGGGGCTTCTTGAGTCCAAGCGCCGAAGCGACATTAAAGCTCGGCGGCCTTCCAATCCGGTAATATAAATAAAGTATCAGCCAGAGCCGCCCAGCTCAGTTACTCTTACATAGGTTTAGGCTAGGCGTATTCTGCGCCCTGCCGCCTCAAGCCCGGTGTTTCAGTAGATACCTTCTCCAGGCAATCAGTGACACAGTCACAAATAAACTATCACAGGGAGTGATTCATAACGAAAGTCTATCGGATAGGATCTTGCTATCAAGGTTTAGTGTAAATAGGCTGACATATGACGGTCAATGTTGAAGGCGTAACAGGCACTACCCGCGCACCGCTAGTTTGTTATATGTACTTATCCCAAATATTAAAAACTACTTAGTCGTTCCAGTGCAGCTTACAGTGAGCTGTTATCGCAAGGGGTAAATAGGGGCGAAGGGTTACATTGTCGTAAGTTACTCTAAGGTGCACTTGTACGTTAAGTTATTTACATAAGCATACGTCAATCAGACTTGGGGAAGCTGTTAAGTGCCGTGAGAGGAGGCAGGTGGTCCTCACGCCTGCGTGCGACCCGGGCCACTTGCCCGGCAAATTGAGGGTGAAATATCACCCGTGGGGATGGATGCTTACTCTCTACATCTCAGCTGAGGGTGCTTCTGGATTGTTTTTGATAGAAATAAATATAAGCGAAGCTATCATGTCAGTGAGCCATATGACATTCTACGATCGAATACCACTTAATTCTGACCTCTATCGTTTATTCCAAATCTTTACATCTGTAATATGCTCGTCACATTGGTGATCCTAATATTGTCCTTGTTTCGTATCACACGTTACCTCCCACTTTTATACTATCAATTAGTTGTCCTTTCGGCCAACCGACTAAATCATATTTTCTCAAACTTTCCATCATTGTTCTCAAATTTTTCGCTTTTAATCAGAGGCTGTCTAAGTTTTAAGTTATCGTCGGTGATTAGATGAAGCTAAATAGACTATTAAATTAAAAAAAAAATTATTAATAAAATTTGACTACTGTGGTATTTAAAAACCCGTCTTTTGTCTCACCAATACTGTTAGAGTAGCTACGTACTACATCTCTTATTGCTATTCCATTGAGTTCTCAAATCACACGCTCTTCAAATCATATTCCACGAACAAACCAACAAAGTAAAATCTGACGAGTCTAAAAAAAACAAATAAATTTTCAATCACGATTAATTCACTACCCTAGCCACCCCCTCGAGATACCGCCGTGATAATACGCCACTCGGTGGGCACAACATCTCCGCGGGACGCCAATTGAGTTGTAGGGCGGGGTCGTGACGTCTGTACGATTGACATAGTTAATACAAATACATAAATTTCGTCGTAATTCATGAAAAAAAAACAACACATAAACCTGAAAGAAAATAGGTTAAATAAAATAGGGCCTAATATAGACCATTGTCCTTAGTTTGGCTTGGCTTTGGATAAAATACATACAACAGAATGTACTCGAGTTCGATAGGTGTCCACATAAACTTGACCCATAGAATCGCCAACGGCAAACTAAGCAAGGATTCAACGAAATTTGGTTCTTCGATTTAACAGTGTTAGCCCCAGATTTACCTCGGCAACCCACTTGTGATTTACTACATAGTCATTAATATATTAATAAGTCACAAGTGGGTTACTGAGCTAAATCTAGGGCCAACACTGTTAATATAATCTAACATATCTAGGCTCTGATCAAATAACATAATATATACTCCTTATACTGTATTTTAAACCATTGCCATCAACATTTGGCAATTTTCTATCAGTTAATTTATAATTAAAGAACTACTATCAAAGTGCTATAAATAATCGAGATGAAGTTATCTGTGTCCCCAGTTATCCTAATTGTGTGATTCATTGTCATCGAGATAAAGGAACCGATTGAAATAACATTTCGCAAATACAGTAGGCTAGCGACGTCCCGCGGCGCCGCCCGCTGAGCTCACCATGACCACTGTTACAAAGCGTTAAGGCGGAGAGTAATACTGCTTTATATTCCATTCAACGCGGCGGGGAGTCTGGGCTTATGATCCCACATTTTAATGTCATGCACGATTAAAATGTTCAGTTTATTCAAACCATAACTAGTTGTTGCTCGCAACAACAGTTAACAACAGTTGCACGAATGGGCCGGCTTGAACGGTGAAATACCACGACCTCACAGAAGTCACGCGTCAAGTACAACTATTCTGCGTTACGTCTGATGGGTGAGATGCCGGAGACCTAATACTACTCCTCTTCCCCTTCCCATCATTTTCCAATAAATAAATAATGAGAAGTGGGAGAGGATTGAGATACAAAGGATAAAGAAATATAATTTTTTCTGGTTGTCCCGCTGTCCGTTAAAGGTAGGCAACGTTAGTAATGTTTTGCAGATGCCTACTGGTGGTGGCTTGCTGGCTTGCTCGTTTGCCACCTTCTATTATAAAAGAATGAATGAATCACACGATTACATTTTTAGCAAGTCAAGAAATTCTCACTCCCTTCGCGGTCCCTCATCAAAGCATCTCTAACTCACTACCACTTAAGTAAGATTATCGTTCATAAACACCAACCCTAAAATTTCGCAACCGATTTTCGAATCGACAATACCCCGTATACATATCTACACAAACTGACAGACAGACGGACGGACTGACGTCGCACGGGGACACACGACCGGGTAATCAAACCCGCTCTCTAGAGGGTACATCGAAACCGCATTTGTGTCACACGACACAGCTTTCTATTATTAAATAACACAATTACAGATGTCAAGATACAAGCTAATAATAATATCTTCTTTAATTGATGTTTAATAGCTGATTGTTAACCGTTTAACCTGTATTAAGATTATATAAGAGGTTATAGATTCCATTGAAATGAGTAACAAATTTCAGTGTAAAACTTAAAAAAATATACATCTGACCATACTAAAAATTATAAAGATACTGTATTAAGTTTTAAAAACACATAATAGGATGTTTATAAAAGATATCAACAACCAATTGTCATATTTATAAAAAAAATTGTCAATTTAATAAAAAAATCTATAAACAATATAAACTAAAATAAAATTTCTAACAAAAACTATTTTCGTATGATTACTAAATATAAGAATCATTTTAAAATAAACAAAATAAATTCCGCCCAACGTGGGGCTCGAACCCACGACCCTGAGATTAAGAGTCTCATGCTCTACCGACTGAGCTAGCCGGGCTGTAGCATTCGACACGAAGTTGTGTATCTATTTTTAAAAAGCAATTTAAATATATTCTCATATAAAAAACAAAGACCAGTGGAACTAGCACATAGAGATATAGCAATCGTCACATTTTAGGTAAAGGCCTCATTCCAATTAAATGGGACGGGAGGAGGATTGGAGCAGTTGATATTTTTTTTGCTAGGACTATGATATTAAAAAGGGTAAAAGTCAAGTGACACAAGGTCGGCCTTCTAACTCGGTTAAAATTATACATTGAGCCCAAATCATAGAAAAGTTTAGTATTTATAAATCTAATAATCGAAAATTCGTTAAAATAAACCGATCAGGATTTGAATCCCCGACCTTCAGATCTTACACGCGCACACTAAAGAAATTCCTAACACTTAAACTATTGTAAATTACCTACTTAGAGACCTACACAACAATTTATTTACAGTTAGACAAACCCACTAGCATGCAGTGGCTAGAAAAACATCTTTATTAGATAAAAAAGAGGGTAGACAGGTCATAATAAAATTAGACAAATGTCAATAATAACAGTAATTACGAGCCACGCGCCAAGAGCGTTGCGAGAATTACAACTAAATAGACTATTCAGAACAATATTAGACACAGGAAAATATACCTTGTCGTCTAGGAAATAGAAACCAAACTAAATTCAATGACCGCAAAAATAAAACCTTTAAAGCGCGGTAAAATAAATAAGAATTAACAATTTTCAACTCTATTGCAAAGCGATAAACTTCGTAATACTTTTACTAATACGCGAGGTACAGTTATTAAAGGCCACGTGCACGTATCATAGCGCGTGCGGACTCGATGTCGCCGGGGAATCGAACTGAGGACTCTAGAGGATACACGATAACCGCGCGACACGCGACCCGACGATCATCTGTTACGGTTATGTCCCCGTTAATGGACCCCAATAACTGACATTTGTAACTAAAAATAACTCTCACGGTGATGTATCATAACAGTGTGGTCAGGTAAACCGTCCCAGTTTCGCACTGGTAGCAACGCATATCTGTCTTTTAGAAGGGAGTTCTATATCCCGCGTTATTCGTTTGTTTGCGGGCTGAGCGTAGACCGAAATAAGTGTAACAATGAAAAACGCTACTAAAACCGACACCTTTTTGCAGTGATTTTTGAGGCACTTTCCGGTGGCCTAGGAAACAATACTTTTTTTAATCAATTCAGCTTGCTTTAAATTTTGAGAATATGCAAAAAAGGTATAGGTGCCTTTCCAACCGGGTGTCTATAAGACACCTCTATCTTTGTTTATCGGCCGTAAATCGTGTACTTAGGTCTTTTTCCACAAATTTCCGCATATTTCAGCCAATTTACACAAACCCTTATTAAATTAGGTACATTTTTTCGCAAAAGTTACTCCATCTATTGGTAAGAACCTTATTAAATTTCCATTCGGACAGACAGACTGATATACTAATTAAACATATTATTTATTATTCGAACTTCATTTATGTTTGATTTGTAAATTATTTAATTGCCAACGAATCTATATTTCTATTAATTTAACTATATCATTACACCCGACATCACATTTAGTAGTTCAAAACCCGCCATATGCAAGTGCGTCGGCTGTGAAATGAAATCAAAACACTACAATACGACAAAAAGACTAGCGTTAAATATATATGGTACATTGCACTGCACCCTACTCGATATTACATGCATTGCCCAATGGTGCAAAAAATCATTTCCACGCTTCAAATATAAAATATATGTAATAGTAAATAAACAAAAAGTAAATAAACTGCCTTGCGCAGTGTCTTCCTGGATGAACATAATATTACCTCATAAATAGATAAGTTTAACAGTAGTAGAGCCCGCAATGCCATCTGTTGCACGAATGTGTCGGCTCGACCGGTGAAATACAACGACCTCACAGAAGACAGGCGTCAAGTAGAAGTTTGTCAGACGAGTGAGCTGCTGGAGGCCTAAATCTACTCCTTTTCACCTTCCTATCAATTCAAATAAGGAAAGGATGGGAAGGGGAAGTTCTGACTGGTGATAAATGGAAAATATTATTTTTTTTGGTTATCCCTTCCTCTGTTCATTAAAGGTAGGCACAACGCAGCTGCAACTCATTAGCTTGTTGCAGGTGTCTATGGGTAACGGTCACTTAAAATCGGGTGAACCGCTTGCTCGTTTGCCACCCTTCTTCTATAAAGAAATCAGTATTATCTTATTCGCTCTTCTCTTAAAAATGCCCACATCATAATTGAACGGGAGGCTGGGCAGCTGGTTTATTCTAACAATTTCTACCAAAACTGAAAGAAACTATTAACTAAAAGTGTAAATTATTATTAACGATAGAAAATGCAAGAACACAGGACCCAGTCCTACAAATGAGAAAAATCGACGAACTAAATCGATTATTAATAATTCTGAGACACTATTCGTACACATGTCCGGAGAATACTTAAAAATAACAATTGTCCAACTTGCATTTATTTAAATCAATAATAAAACAATATTTATTCAATGGGGGCGAGCTTCTAGAGGGGCATAACGCGCCCTAAAGAGGGATCGCATTCAATTTGTGTTTTGTCAATGATGCGCGCTCGATTTAATGGCAGGTGACGTTTATGGCGTCTGCTCACCCCCGCGCGATGTGACAAGGATTGAATGTATTAGATTAGTCGTTTTGTTTATGTAGGAATTCAATGGCTTCATAATTAAATGATTGTACAATGTCAATGAATCCCAGAGAAGTATTATATATTAAAATATTTGTATTACATTGTAATTCAGTGTCTCGGAACATAACTTTTAAATTTTATCATTTGATTTTAATCTTGTTTTGTATTTACAACGTTAAGTAGTGTAAAGTTAGTATAGTAGAGCGTAGAAGAAGCGAGAGAGGTGTGCCAGGATCGCGCCAAATGGAAATCCATAATCTCTGCCTACCCTTCTGGGTGACGGGCGTGAGCGCATATTTATTTATTTTAGAGCGTAAAAGACACGCACTATTCAGGTTTTTAAAAAAGCTGTAATATTAATTCTATAGATTAATGAATACATATAAAAAATAAACAGAAATACAACTATTACCCCGCCTCTTAAAAATGGCTTAAAACGGTCGTGTACATATTTTTGGTCTAAATATACATACATAAATACAATACATTTACAAAACGGGCACTTATCAAACATCTGAAACTGACTGACATATATCAATTCACAGTCCAAACTATTAGGCCTAGGGACTTAAAACTTTGTCTTTTAACTTTTAAACTGTTGCACAGCGATTTCTGTTACTACGTAGGCGAGCACTAATAAAGGATTTTTCTAAATTCATATCCTAAGGGTCTAAAGTAGGGGATGAAAGTTTGTTTGGAAAATCCAATGTAAGTTGACCTCAGATATGTATAATCAATCATATTAAATAGGGTTCAGCTTAAGCTGGCCAAACGTCAGTTAAAATGCACGAAGGATAAAACCGCAGGGCCATCAACCTAGAAGGTTAGAGAAGAGGGGAAAGGATCTATATTAAAACTTGTTCACCTATTTATTCTTCCATATAACTTGCAAAAATTATTTCAATGTTTGATTATCATATACATCCTGTATATGCATTGGTTAAAAGAAAAAAGCACTACAAATTGGTATAAAAGCTAAAATAAACAGAAGAGCCCTCGCGGACGCGGCGATAATAAAAATAAATATTGGTCCATCAAATAATCATTGACCCCGCGGCGCTTTTAATAAATTAAAAATGTCCCCGGCAAATTACCGACTCGTAAAGTTGCGTCGCGAGTGTGCGCGATTTATAACACTGCAATTACAGTTAACTTCTATAGCGATCAAACAATGAATAGCAAGAAGCTATGTATTAAAGATGCACCTTATAAGAAATCATCATAATCAGCTAAAACATTCACTATCGCATCTCACCCTCAAGATTGAGGTCTCTTGCCCTCATCAGTAGACTCTCACAATTTTTATCAGGTTGTCAGCCCTGTTGGGCTACCTATCCTTGCTGTGTTGTACCTTTTTAGTTAAAAAAAGCCTAGTAACATTAGGTCTCGCCTAGCAGTTGGTGAAGAGTTTTATCAAACAAATCGTTATTGGGTTAGTTTTCGATAACCAATGTAAATAACGGGCATCTTTCAAATTCTATCTCAGTGGCTATGCGTTCGGTTCAATTTTCATTGAACACTCAGTTAAAATTTAAAAAAATTATAGCAAATAGCCGCTTAACAATCCGCTGTCAATGTGCCCCCACGATGCTACTTCGTCACACACGGCGTGCATTTTAATTCAGCGATCGTTGGGCGTGGCGGCGCGACATACTGACTAATTACAAGGCTCTGCCTACCCCACTGCGACTGCGAGGACAATGCGAACACCACTCCGGAAATTACTACGATGACGGTTCCACGATACACTACGAAGTGCCTTTTTGATGAATATCAAGCTATATTAAACCTGGACAATGTCGATGTTTAGGATTACTTTGCTTCAACAGGAACCTCTGTTGCATTTACCTAGGTGGCCCCTCAATCACCACCTGAAATACTCTTTAACAACCCCGATTTAAAAGTGAAACTAAGCTTGAATTTAAAGTTAGAGAAAGAAAGTGTGTTTTATATGAAAGTAAATGTTTTACAGAACTAAACGTCATCCACGGGAAGAAGTGACATAAACAACAGACTTGTATTGAAGAAGTGGGAGGTATACCACGGCAGAATTATACAATATGATATCTGCCTACCGTTCATTTATACCGTTTTCATAAATGTCGAAAATATGAATGTAGTAATCGACAACGCTAAAAAGAAACGCAGAATTATCTCAACCGTCATCAATGGGAGTCACTCCTTTCTTACTCATGTCATTCACGCAATCCATCTAATCTTCTCTGAGGCAACACATCCCTCCACATCCATAACTAAAACCTTAAAAAAGATACGTAATCGAGGAGCGTTTCCGTGTAAATAGATATGACAGAATCATGAAAATCGTACCAGGATAATTCTAGATGGCACCTCTGCTCTACTCTACTCTACGTTATTGACACTTTATCTTTGCATGCTCTATTATCTGCCAAATATTTCACATGAGCACTTAAATAACAATAAATAAAAAGACACAACAAAATGTCGACTTCGTGACTGAATGTTGGCGCGGAGTTTCGAAAGACGTCCTAAGTGGACTCCACAGTTAATAAATCACTTTTAAAAGCGCATTCAAGTGTGTCAGCAAGTAATACATTGACGACTATAAACTCGCATTAATTTCAATTACATTGAAATGGACAGAAATATCAATTGCTAGATGCCTTTCACCGAACTTATTAGACCTCAAACGTGCTAGCGAGTGAGTCTGTCGAAATACACTAGAACATTAGGTAAGGCCTGTTACCAGGGGATTGACATAAGGTTATGTGTGAACTTGCCGCATTCTACTATAAAAATAATGGATAAAATTAAAATCATATTTTTTTTTTAAATAACGTGGCCGGTACAACCGAAGTCAAGTGACCGCTACGACCGCTACTCATAGGTATCTGCAACATGCTAACGAGTTGCAGATGCGTTGCCTAATTTTAATGGTCTAAGTCTCATGGTCGAGGTCTAACGAACAGAAAAAATGATATTTCCTTGTTCTATTTATTCCCTCCTCTCTTTCTTTAATACAAATGGACGGGAAGGTGAATAAGGCCTCCAGCACCTCACTCTTCAGGGAATTTTCAGAATACTTCTACTTCACGCCTGTTTTCTGTGAGGTCGTGATATTTCACCGGTCGTGCCGGCCCATTCGTGCAACAGATGTTGTTGCGGGCTCGAACACTGTTAAATACCACTACAACTACTAATAATTTCCAATACTTCGATTGTACCCAAGAATAATAAAAATCATAACTTCAAAGGTACTTTAGTTCATAGTATTTAAAATTCGTACTAAATTCGAAAGTATAATATCAACTCGTAGAAATCCCCAAACGCAATTTCCCAATCGAACCACCCCGAATAGCATTCCGATGAAGAGCATAATGGCATTATCGAAACCGAAGTGGCAATCTTATTGAGAGCTTAACTAGATTCGCGAATTCGAATCCATTGTTCGCGCGTTCTCGAGTAGTTCCCTATACTGGCTTTTAGATAAATGTAACAATCGACGGTGGAGTGGTGCTAAAGTATTCTGCGATCTCATATTCTGTACCTCAATGAGCTATACAACTAGTCTGAAGTGCCAAATTGCATATACACGGGGAATAAGTTAGACCTTACATTGGTTTCGTTCCGTCGAAATCGAACCTGTGACCCGTGACCTAACATCATCGATAAAACGTTACAATTACAATGATTGTTCTACACCGTTCTTTGTAACGACTCTAGGAGCATACATAATACGTTCTGCAGTAAACGTCTTTCCACTGATGACATCACCTTAACAGTGGTATAGCCGAAAACAACATCTGTTACACGTATATGTCCGCTCGACCGGTGAAATACCACGACCTCGCAAGACAGGTGTGACGTAGAATTATGCTTCTGTATTTCGTCTGATGAATGAGGTTGCGTGAGCCTAATCCTAGTCCTCTTCCCCTTTCCTTTCTAATAACACAAGGATGGAAAGGGGAAGAGGATTCGATAAGAAAGGGGTTTGATAGGAATAGGAAATATCCCTTTTCCTGTCTATCTGCAACTCATGTGCTTGTTGCGGATGTCTATGAGTAGCACATTTGAAGGACAAATGCGCGGTATTTGGACATATGTATACGTTATCGCGGGGTAATAAAACAAACACAGTGGCGGGCTACCGTATCGCTAGCTAGTCCGCCGCGCTACAATCCACTGATTATTCCGATTAAATCGATAATCACTGGTAATGTTATCCTGCAATGTCGCATCGCCCCCTGTTACTCTTACAGCCACAGAGCATGAATTCAGTAGCAACACTTTAATTATATTTTTGTTTAGTGATGAAAGGTTTAACGAAGTTATAACTTTGTTTGATAGACTGTACTTCGTTTCGTTTTGTGTTTTTTTTATATTACACAGACTCCTAAAAACATAATTAGCCTAGAACTCGTTATATTAAAAACTCAAGTCAATAAACGTATTAAAGCCATAATATAGAAAATACACAAATACAAAGATAGTAAGCATATACACGAATAACCACACACTTATGTATTAAAAATATAAAACTTTTAAAACAAAATGGTAATAAACAAGTTGTTCTACTGTACTATACTGTGGCACTAGGGTTGGCGAGTCTCGCTAACCGGGCGCGGCGTCCATACGGCGACAATAGAACTCAATGACGCCGACTTGGCACATGGCCGGCTTTATGCGCGAGCGACGCATTCGGAACCAGTGAGGTGTTCCAACAACTTTCTTAAGGGTTAGTGTACGTGATATTTCAAAAGATTGCTAAAGGGCGAGATCCCAAGCGTATATTTCTATTGCAAAATGTACGAAGTTAGTACAATTATAGCTGCGTCTTACGTTTTTTTATAAGGTTTGTAAGAAACGGGATTATTGCCACGATTAGCCTGAGCTCCCGATATTTCAGCACATTTGCGTGCGCCATGGTCACGGGCTGGCCAAGCTCAAAAAGGCTAATCGTGGTAAGAATCCCGTTTCGTACAAACCTTATATTACTAGAAACCACGAAAGTTTAAATGATTTTCTTTTGTTTCTCATATGACCTTCGCCTCATTGTAAATGATACGTCAATTCATAGAAATGATTCATCCATTAAACCCAACAAATCTTTGCATAGTACCACGTTATGCTTTCACATTTTCATTGCCCCAGTAATTTATATGTTATAAAACTGTGTCAATTATGACCCCGTTTTAAAAAGTAAGTCTCCAGAATCGCGGCTAATGACCACGACTTCTCTAGAATTTTTAAAATCACATATGTACTGCATACTAGCAACGGCAATGCTGTGCGTTTCATAAACAGATTCTAATAGCCCTCTGCCTACGCCATACGCCATAAGTATTTGTGACATCATCAAAACAGGTCTAATCAAATTTCACTTGGCACTATCGGGTGAAAGCGGTGCAACGTCATCTAAGGTACAAAGCGTTCACACTGACGCGAACATTTGTGATAGGGGGAGGGCCTATTGTTAAATAGCTGTTTTAATTAAAATAAAGCACTTCACTGATTTCGTATGTGTATTGACATTTATTTTGTTTTGTTGTGACACACGAACGGCTTACACCAGCCAGTCCAGTTTCATTAGGAATAAAGTAAAGGCAATCTTGAAGGACCAACTATTATAACCGTCCAAATACATAGCAATCCCATAACCCTCATGTTAGACACAAATAAAGTTTTTTTTTTTTTAAAGAAGGTGGCAAACGAGCAAGCTGTTCACCTTATGTCAAGTGACCGCTACCCAGAGACATCTGCAACAATGATAATGAGTTGCAGATGCGCTGCCTACCTTTAATGGACAGAGGACATAGAAAGGAAAAAGTTATGTTTATTTTATTTTATTCATGCCCTCCTATGTCAAATTCTCATACTCTTCGGATTCTTTTCTTATTAGAAAAAGGTGGGAAAGGGAAATGGAACAGAATTAGGCCTCAGGCACCTCACTCATCAGACGAAACGTAGAATACTTCAGCTTCACGCCTGTCTTCTGTGAGTTCGTGGTATTTCACCGGTCCAGCCGGCCCATTCGTGCAACAGATGTTGTTGCGGGCTCCACCAATATTACTCGGTTCTATAAATAACAATAATCGATAGGTTTCTTTTTACATTTGTAAATAGCAGAATTTGATTTGATCTAATTCATGAGGCTTGATGTTGAACCGATACATTGAATGAGTGAGTGGCAGAGGTCCTTCAAGGAGAACTTATCGATCAGATTAGTGACATACTAAAGAAGGGCGATATAAGGAGCACCCATAACCGACAAGCATGTGTACGTTGATGTATGTATGTAAAAGAAGCGACAGAGATGTGCCAGGATCGCGCCAAATGAAAATCCATAATCTCTGCCTATCCCTATGGGTTACGGTCATGAGCGCATTTTTATTAATAAATTTTAAGCAAATCCGAGATTTCAAGCCTCAGTTCAAATGTTCATTTTGCACTTAGGTTTTGTATTTTAACCAACATGACATTTTAATAATAGCGTCTCAACACCGATCTCCAATTTAATTAACCAAATGAAATTCATACCATCAAAGGGTGGTTCTTAGTCATAACTTGGAAAAACTCCTAGACAGTTTTACAACCGGTTTAATATCTTGATCCATCAGGTTATGACATAATCAACCTTAACTCAACTTGATAAGGTGTGAATTAGTTCTAAGTATAGTTGACCCTTGGTAAAGTTTATATCGCGATCCTACCCCAAGTATTGCTGAAGGGCGTCGCGTGAGTGCATTAGACAAATTAGATTATGATGCCAAGTTGGTCACACCTTCTAAGATATCACAATGTAAAATAGACTCTCTTGAATTCAAACTAAAGTAAATATTCCCGTATCACGATAGTATGTTTTAAATAATTTAGAGGCCACGTGCAACCAACATATAATATTTTTAAATAACTAGTTCAATATTTGTTTTACGAAATAACCATCTCTTATTCCGGTCTCTTAGTCCGGACCAGTCCGGCTTTAACCAGTATTATATTATAGGCTTTAAACCAGTCAAAAATAAAGATCATTTCAAGTTTTAAAATTATCCGACTATTATTCCGCACACTGTCAGACCACTTCTAGAAATAGGATATCATTGTGGTTACTAGTAAGTCATTGTTTTTATATATATTTAAATGCAAAGTTTTGTATGTATGGATGTTTGTTACTCTGTCACGCATAAACATCTGAACGGATCTGAATGAAATTTGGCACAGACATAGATTACAGTCTGGAATAGCACATAGGCTACTTTTTACCCCGGAAACATGTACAGTTCCCGTGGGATACAATTTTTGTTTTTTACTGGTGCATGTCTACGTATACATAAAAACTGATTTGTGTATGTATGTATAGTCCCTATAGATTCCGAAGCCGGGGCGGATCCTAGTACTTTATTATCGCTTCCTTAATACATAACTAACGTGTTAAAACATAAGTATAGACGAGAGAACATAGAACTAAGTTCTTGTATGTTTAACATATCTTTCGGACTGTAAGTTAGTAGTTCACTTCAGACAAATGTTTATTAAAATAAAATTTGATAATACAAATGTGTTTTTCATTCCCGAAGTTGGCATCAGACCTATACAGTAATTACTACAGACTATGTACATGAAACATTTGAAACCGACTGAAATTTTAATTTTATCATTTTAATGATGTTAAAATTGGGCCGTAATGGTAAAATAATACGCGCCAAAGTCAAATAACGATATTGACTAGTGTAACTTCAAATCAAACCTATTGCGAACAATTCTGGCACGATGCTGTTGGCAGAAATGTCATCTACATCACTTACCTGATGATCAAGTGTGCTCTATTCCTCAGTGCGCCGATTTGCTTGGGATCCTCGTTGCCAGAGCCCTCTTCATACAGACGCGAGGAGCACAGCACAGAGTCGAGGGTCACCGACATACAGTCGCTAACGTAGCGCGCCAGCTCCGTCTCCTTAGGATCGGTCTGGAGGTTTTTGTCCTAAAAGGAAAGGTTATACCATAAAAAGGGGGCCCGGGTCGTCCAGTATATATATACATACAAAAACACAAGATTCGTAACATTCATTACAAGATAACATTCGCACACGCCCGTAATCCAGGGAGGTAGGCAGAGATCACGGATTTGGCGCGATACTGGCACACCTCTCTCGCTTCATCTTAATCCATACATCTACGCATACAAGCTCTTTAGTATGTTTAATCTGATAAGTTCCCCCCTGACGTGCCATGCCAACTGCCTTTTGTCTAAATTTGTCTTGTTACTCTTCATTCATCTTTTCAACATGCCCGAACCACCGAAGCATACCTTTTTCAATTCTATACACAATAATACAAAATATACAAATGATAGTAATGTATGCTACAAATTCAATTAAAAGAACCTTGTTGCAATAACAAAGTTGTATGGAGCTATTTCCACTGACTCAATTCATTTTAAGCGAATGAAATTCAACTACCTCGAAACAGCATACCTCAAATGTGTCGTGCAAAGTTGTTATGATTGTAAAAGTTGCCTGAATCAAATGGCGTTCCCCTAATCATCAGTTCTATATAAGGAAATGCGACTTGTACTCTTTAATACAACATACCATTTCCATTGCAAACAAGTGAATAGAATTCGAAATGATATGGACAAAATAAATACTTGCGAAGATGTTTAGTACTGATATGTTTTATTTACCTTTTGGTATTTTAAAGTACAAGAAAGTCACTATTTTTGTACCTATTTGCGGTCAGTTTTGTCACCGAATAAACTAAATGTAAATAGAAGACCGATAGAAACATCTGTTAAGTTTATTTAAATATAAACCAAATAAAATTATTGAAAATTTTTTTCGTTCAAATATAGTTCAGTTCACTGTAAGGTTCAAAATAGGTTCAAAACAAGAATAGAAAACACTTAACGGGCGAAAAGTGGCGTGCGTTATATCAAGAATACTAGACGAAACGTGTGGGGAGCGTTTAGATGGCTGGTCCGTACTTGTACAAGTAACTAGAAAGAATTTGTACATTGGCACGTTGTAGTGACACAAAAAAATAAAACACAATCGTGGAGAGTGTTACATTTATAATAGAAAATAATTTGAGTTTAGGATCGATCTGTCCATGAATATAGTCGGACCTTTAAAGTGCTTTCTAATATGTTATACGACTACGTAAAAAAAACCGTGCATACTGCGAACTCTGTCTACCCCACTCGGTCACGAGTGTAAATTCTTTAACCCGATTCCGTATTTCAAAGGGCTACAACATAACCACATTCTGACAACTTTCATTATTGAACAAGTACAAATTTAACGGTAGGCCAATAATAATAACGATGCAGTTTGTTGGCAGATATTAGCCGAGATAAAATTCCTAAAGACGGGACCCGTTCACATCGATGATTATCAGAGAACGCTGTTAGCTTACATTTAATTACAAAATGATACTTTAAAGACATCAAAACCTCGGGGACCTAATTATTAATTGCATACTTGAGATTTTTATCGTTGTAAGAATAATATTTTTTTGTAATTTCAGTGAATAGAGTATTCAGTGTTTCTCAATAGCACGAGCAAAATCATCTCAACCAAGAACAGATATTTAAAAAGTAAGGTTTCAAAGGCAATGTTGCGATAATGTTACGGGTTACGTACAATACGCAATTAGCTGTAGGTTGCGTAAATTTATCCCCGTCACTAGGATACTGGGTAGCCAAACTAAAGACACAAAGAAAGTGTAATCCGACAGAATTACCGATTTAGCAGAAATTCGACCCACTCACCGATGCTCGGGATCCAAAAAAGTAACGGTAATGCCGAGAAAACGATAAAAAAATACTCAAACCGACTAACCATGGATATGTATGGATTATGTAGAACTCAGAAAGGTGTGCTAGGACTATGCAAAATAGAAATACAAAATACTGATAAAATACATACAAAGTAATAAAATAATGTTGCGTGTGTTATGCCCCTAACCTCGGGTTACACTGGCGATAACAGTCGCAAAAAATCATCTCATATTTTACACCAGTAGAAACCCACGGTAATTGTAACGCGAATAATTAAAAAGGATCCGAGATGGCGAGATAAAGATAATAATCGATTTTTATCGGCGTTGAAATCTCCATTTTATTTTATTTTTTTCTTTCGCCCATCATAAATCTATTTTTTTACGAGGCAAAGCAAAGCAGTTATTGCTCGTTCGTTTTAATTCGGCTTAAAAAGTAACGGCTTTGTTTTTTATGTTGTTTCTTTTATCAAGCTGAGAATATATAGGGGGCTATGAATATGTCTGCTTTATAATGGAAATTAAACTAGAAGCGCTCCTATGGTATAGTCGTTGTTAATTATCACAATTAAAATTTTCAGGTAAACGAATCCTGCGATATGCGTTCGGCCTTTGTCACGTTTAGACTATAATACATTGGGTAGAAACATTCGTGAGACGCAAAGTTTAAAGCACAATGCCATCCACGTCACAGAAGACCTTACAGGTTGAAGCCTCAGAAATGAGGAAATGACGACTAAAAGGGAGCGAGACATAGAAGGAAGGTATCTCTGTACATGTCTGAGGTTAGACATCTCTCTCTATATATAATTTATTGTTCTTCTTGTCTCATTTTTTTTTCTATGGGAGAAAGTGCGAGCAAGCGGAGCACCTGATAAGTGACCGCTACCCATAGACTTGTCATCATCCGCAACTTGTCCGCAACAAGCAAATGTGTAAAAGCAAAGTTTATCCTTGCAAAAACGACGCGTATGTCTGGTAGCACTCGCTCGATGCGTCTAAATGGGTTTTATTGCATAACACAAACTAATAAAAACAATTTTTAAATCCAGTTATTTCTCGTATGGCCGTTTTATGTTAACGATAAAAAGACTGTAATATTCCAAAGTAAAAAAGAATTGAGATTTATAAATACATGCATAATATAATTAAATTTTTGGTTTATTCCACAGTAACAATTACAACGAAACACTTTGCTTTCGTATAAACTCTTTAAAATCAAAAATGATGATTAAAAATCTAAGTGATTTAAAACTAGGGCAAGTACACTGGACGAGTCAAACGCTCCCCGCCAATGCATTAGGCGACGCTTTTAAAGACGCCCTTCTGCTGTCGACAACGGCGCCAGGGTTGACACTTTATCATTATTTGGATTTATTTTTTTATAAACAAGTTTTATTAATTATTTATTACTATACTAATTTGTGGCAGAGATAGCAATCGGTAACCGCTATTGAAGTAGAAGGATTATTACGAACGTACGACACTTATAATAGTATACTAAGTTATACTGCAGTAGTAAAAAAAATCGTTCTTCTTCTCTTAAATAAATAAATAAATGTTTTGTTGCCATTAAAACATAAATAAAATAAAATAAATTTACACAAAAAAGCAAAATTACATTAATTTAGAATTAAGGCAAGAGTCACTTTCCCCTTCAGTTACAGTCTTAACCGACTGATAGTGGCTATCAAGTAATTGCAATGACCCCCTACACTAGGCCAGTACTATTATCCACCCTTAAAACAAAGATTGGTAAAGGGATAAGTAAAGGGTAAATTCCTTTTTTTATATAGAAAGAAATGGTTTGAATTGTATTTTTTAAGCATAGCGGTGGGTAGTCCTAAGTAATTGCATCGCGGATCATTCACTTGGATCCTATTCTAGGCAAAATATATTTTTGTAATGCATTGTGATGATTTAGAACCTAAAAGTATCGAGTAAACCCAAATGCTAGTTTATATAAAATTATTTCGTATTAAAACGATTTAAGTAAAATAAAACGTATTTATATGTCATAGTGGCAACCCTAAAATACAGACTACACTCCCTCAGCGAAATATACAAGAGGTTATGCATCTGAAGTAAGGGAAGTGGTTATAAATGTATATAACATACAATATTAAATTGGAGACATTCAAATGTTCATAGGAGTGATATAACATACTAGATGTGCTCCATTTATAAATCTTTCATAGTAAGAGAATAAAGAGGCCAGAAATTAGATAAATAGGGGGAGGATAGATAAATCATAACAAAAAAAATCCAATACAGTTTGAAATTGTTCTACCGGTACGTTTAATGAAATAACCAAACTTTACACAAACAACAAGTTTAACAATAAACCAACAAAGTTTTCGTATTGTCGAAACGTGATTGAAGTCAAGTCGTCAAAATTTAGCGTTCGGAAAATTGCAACGAACCCTTTTTGTAGCTTTAACAAAAATTGTTGTGTAGTCGTATAAATTTATGAAGCATCTCAAAACATATTAACAGTACTAATACGTAAATATTAAAGCTAGCATGGTCATTTAAGCATTTAGTTGTTCTTAGAGTAAGTATGATTTAAGTATACATACATGTTATTATGCGGTTTGGAGTAGACATTTTAAGACTGCACAACAAGGACGCATTTTGTCCCGAATACACGGGATAGCCCGTTGCGCTAATCTGAAGGTTACTTAAAAAATTTCATATCAAAATCTGTGCAGTCGCCATCGGTGGTTGAGTCCCGCAACAACATATGTTGCACTAATGGGTGGCTCGACCGGTGGGATCCACGACCTCACAGAGGACACGCGTCTATTAGAGTATTTCTATATTTTGTCTGATCAGTGGAGTACTGGATGCCTAATTCTACTCTTTTTCCTTTCGTTCCTTTCCCTTTTATCTCGATCCCTCACGGTTGTAGTATGATGTTAAATAGCCTATGCAAAAAGAACATCAGCATCACAAGGTATATGACCACTCTGGAGTACAGCAGGTACGCTGAGAGCGACACTAGCGCCACCGGCGTGCACATCGACCTAGTCCATCACAAACTACAAGCAGTTTATACTCACGAGCGTGACGTGCAGCAGTGTCGCGAGGTGTATGGCCACACTGGAGCGCAGCAGGTAGGCCGCCAGCGCCTGGCACGCGCCCGCCGCGCGCGCCACTAGCGCCACAGCCGTGCACAGCGACCTGGTACATTACAATCTTTATTGCGCACGTCCAATATTGTCTTAATATGGTTAAGTTGTAACATTTAACACCAGATTTTTAAGAAAGAGATAAACCAAATGCCCTATAACAGGATTACAAGCAATCTATAAATGTGCTGCAAGATTCCGGCACAACTTGAGAAGTACTATGCTTTGAATTTCATTGAGTGTCCATCCTGGACGTGGAGGATGGGTAGGAAAAGGAAATTTCCTTTTTCTGTTTATTCCTTTCTCCGTCCATTAAAAGCAACGCATCTGCGACCCGTTTGCTTGTTCTAAATGTCTATAGGTGGCGTTCATTTAATATCAAGTGAACGAAGCTCGATCGTTTGTCTCTTTCTACTTTAAAGAAATGCATTTACTTGGAAGTGAACTGTGCGGCCAGGTCTTCCCTCTGCGAAGCAAGCGCCAGCATCTGACCGATGGCGCGCAGCCCGTACATCTTCTGCGCGTTTACACTTGGTGATGCCGCCTGCTCGGAGTAGAACTGCAATAAACATTACATTAAAGAAAACAATAATAAAAGAATAATTCTTATATAAGAAGCGATAAGGCTCAAGGGTGTAGTATAGGTAGCGTATGGATTGCTCAGCTCGTGTGATGATAAATATTTGAGCAAGGAAGTTGACAGCTTAACTGTTATTTGGATCAGCAGTGGTCTCTTGCTAGCTGATGCATAACATATCTGTATTTCCGTTGTTTAATTTCTTATTTCTTCTTCCATCCTTTAAAGCTGATCATGAAGATCTGGATGTTGATTATCTGGATAATGTCATGAGTAATTATAATAATCTAAATATGACGAAACAAATGGAAACAAGTTGGAAAATCACCATACCTTATCAATTTTCTCCACCATTCTGTACAATTCATTTAGATTTCTTTCCAGAAGCACCTGGTCGAATGTGACGCTAACTTTCGCCTCGCCCTTCTTGCTACTTCTAGAAGTATCGCTCTGCGAACTGCAGACTGAAGGGGCATTATTCTTCGTGTTCTCTTTCCCATTCGTATTATCCGGGTTTTTATTTTTCTTCTTCTTCTTCTTCTTCGATTCAACTTTCTCTTCTATGATCTTAATTTCTGTGTTATTATTATTCTCGATACCGTTCTGTTCTTCAGCATTTTGTAATTTGTTATCATCGTGTTGCACATCCCCGTTCAACACTTTGTTGGATTTGTTGTTGTTGTTTTTGGGTTTGTCCTCGTTGTCGACTCCGTTTTGTTTGGGCGCGGTGTCCAGGTCATCGCAGAGGGGAGTGATAATATTCGTGATTTGCTGAATAACTTTGTACATCTTGTTGCCAAAGGGAATGCCAACGTGATCGTAGGCAGGTATTTGGTCGTCATTATGGCTGCTTCTAAAACATATATATTATTTTGTTATCTATATAAATCTAAATATTTCATAACATACTATGTAAAATTCATACTGAAAACTAGGATAATAGTTATAAAGTTGAAGGAATGAAAATTTAAAAGAATTGATTACCTAAGGAAACGATTACAGGGGATGGGATGCTTGAGCTGTTTGAGATAAGTTTGCTAATGATTCTTTGTTGATACTAACAACTAATATTAGGAATAAACAACCGCTATTAATAACAGTTAGTAGCAACAGACAACCACTATTAATAGCAGCTATTAGCAACAGACAACCACGTTTACTAGCAGTTAGTAGCAACAGACAACCACTCTTAATAGCAGCTAGTAGCAACAGACAAACGCTATTAATAGCAGCTAACAGCAGCTGCTAGCTCTACGTGAGATACTTAAAATCGTTAAAGCCGTGGCTAATATAACAAAAAGATCAACTTACGAATTAAGCAATCGAAGTCGCAGTTTCCGCGCTTTCTTCCTCACATTCTTCTGTTTCTCCCTCTCCCGTCTCTCTTGCTCCAGCCGCTTGGCTTTCTCTTCTTCGTTAGCCGGTTGCTCGTGGCTTTCCGACGTCGTCTAAAAAATAAAACCGAGTATGATATGCTAAAATGAAGTGACACCGGATGGACCATTGGAGTCAAGTATTATGATTTTTTTTACAGTATACTTTTGAAAAAGGGAAATTCACGCGTCATAGATATAGCGACACGTGTCGCAAACAATGTAGTCCCATTCCAAGTCCCAAAGAGATCATTCCACAAAGCGGTTGTATAAGGCAGAAAGTAACGCGACAACCGAGCAGTAGTGGAATGCCAACCATCAAGGTGCTACCATCGATGCCACACGATCGTGTAAAAGGTCTA
>JWHW01025722.1:85585-97443 GCA_000931545.1 Papilio glaucus | reverse complement strand
CTGCCAACCCTAAGGACCCTAAGCCGTATTGATTTGGAAGTACCACATGGAAACAGATCATTCCACAAAGCGGTTGTACGAGGCAGAAAGTAACGCGACAACCGAGCAGTAGTGGAATGCCAACCATCAAGGTGCTACCATCGATGCCACACGATCGTGTAAAAGGTCTAGAGTACATTTTCATTCTCCCCCTGAAATATTAAATATATATACATCCTTATCCTCCTATTCCTATCATTATTCAGCCAAAAAACCATCACTGCTGGTCGCAGACCTCTCAAGGACCCCTATAAAGGTCGCCGCGAATTTGACTAAAAAGGCTATCTTGTGGGAGCCATACGACCCAGGACCCAGGACAATGCACGTCCTGTAAATATTGTGTAAAAAGACTTAAAATGGTTATTTAAAGCGTTAAGTAAGGTTAACATAATCACCAACACAAAACAAACCCATTTAGTACAGTCGCAAAAAAAATATATACATACTGTATATCGGAAGCAGTAAACCACATATAGTAACTTACCGAGACTTCCAGGACGGTCGCCTTTATCCTGACACCCTGTTAATGCAATTCCGATCATAGTATACAAAAGATTTATATGTTATATTTTTTACTAAACACGAAATCTGTCATCAAACTATTGGATATAACGCACATCCATCTCTCTCTCTCTCACTCCTATGCGTATCTTAGTTCATACGTGCATATAAATATACCTATGTGTCGTAGTGCATACGTGAGTATATATGTGCACGTTTTATTACGTGCGTGCACTTGTATACGAGTTTCAGTACGTATCAATACGTACACGTATACGTGTCTTAATGCGTACGTGCGTACGCATACCCGTGACCATACGTGCGTATGCGCACGTGTGCGTGAATATTACCTATCGTATGTATCAACTCACCGGCTGCCTGGGTCCTGTAGCCTTCTCTCTCACGGCCTGCAGATGCTGTTCCAGGCGCTGCTGGCTAGCGTCCTGCTTATCCCGGATGCGGGAACGCAGCGCATCCGCCTCCAGCTCTGCCGCGGCCGCTAGCGCTGATAAACGGGACTTTACACCTTCCGCCTGGGACATAAGATATATAATAGAATACTCCAGTTACTTGTTACCATCTCCACTGTAGGAATATTTTCATATCCATGTCTCTAATCTCTAACCTTCTCTCTCGCAGCATCGTCTCTCTCCTGCTTGCGCAGGTCGCGCATGCCCTGCGCGCGCTCGTCCAGTAAGCGGCGGCGCTCCATGATGCTCTCGGCGCGGTTCTGCCGCTCCACCTCCATCGCTTTCCGCCGATCCAACACCCTCACCTCGCGAGCATTCCATTCCTCCTACACAAACAAATATAAGATCTTTTATTTATACATCTAAAATAGAACAGCACAAAATAATCGATGCGTGTATCAGTATGTACAAGCGGAGGAAGTGAAACTTTTTGGCTTATATGTATTAAATTCTGCAATAGTTTTATTTTAAATTAATCTTATATATAAGTAACACGTTTATTATTATAATTATTAAACTCTATATTATAAGGATGAAAAAAGTATCAGAATAAACAAAGTTTTCATTCTCAATCTCTATTTTCGTAAAAATCGAGTCCGACACATTTGAGTGACAGTGAAAACAGTTCCGTATAATAAACAGGTGCGGTTTTCACTAATGTATTGTGGTGAGCTTCACTTAACATTTAGTGTTTGTTTTATCTCAATCGGTTTATAAATAAAAAGTTATATCAATTTAACTGTAGTACGGCCACACTATGTCGACCCCACATACGCGGGAAAAGGGCAGGGAGATGATGAGGTTACGGTAGTATTAAGTAGGTAATATCATTTCGTTTAAGTAAATTTGCAGGACGGGTGAAACCGCGGGGCACAGCTAGTATACAATAATTTAATAATTCAATTGTTTAATCGAATAATTAGTTATATAACTAACTAGAGTGGCTCCACTCTCTCCGACTGGGCGTCAGACATTCGGCCGTCCAAAGTATGCACGCTTCACGTTCCTTTCCTCATCCATTCTTTCCAGACGGCCAAGCCAACTCAATCTATGTGCTTTTATTTCTTCAATGACGTTAAATATCAAATAAAAATATTTAGAAAAATCCTTGGGTCAGTGCGGAGAGAGGATGGATCAGGAAAAATGGAGAAATTGAGAAACTGGTGGCTGAGCCGAACGTCATTGGAGAAATAAGTTATATAATAAAATAATATATAATATATTATTTTATTATACACCTTATTTCTCCAATGTAATAATATATAATAATAAAATCAGCCTTTTGTAGTATGTTTTGTCACTGCAGGACACAAGCCTCCTCTCCGAGAGAGGTCGTAAACCACCAGGGGCATTGGACCAGTATGGGTTGGTGGATGTCACATGTGTTCTTATTTGGTGGCTCTAAGACATGCCGGTTTCCTCACGATGTTATCCTTCACCGTTTTTGGAGCAGTGATGATGATATAAATTACACAAAGTAAAGCGCCTTGAGTTCGAACCCGCGACCTGCATTACATAAGTTGGGGCCTATACCACTGGGCCACTACTGTACGCATAATTAGTTAAATAGCCATAATTCAACTGACCAGTCTCTGGAGGCGCACCCGGCGCATCACGCGCAGGCGCTGGGTGTCCACGCGACACTGCGAGAGGAACTCCAGCCTCCTGTTCTCCGCCTGCAGCTGCTTTATGAACACGATCTCGCGCAGCTTCTCGTCTTCATCGTGCGCTTTCTTCACTATACCCTGAAAAGTGGTACTTTATTATTAGCTTACAACATCTATACACTTTTTTTTATTTGCTATAGAAGAATGCGGCAAACGAGCAAGCGGGTAATCCGATATGAAGTGACCGCTTCCCATAAACATCTGCAACTAGCTAATGAGTTGAGAATTGAGAGTTGAAAAAGAGAAAAAAGATTTTTCCTTTTCCTCTTTATCTACTCCTCCGACTGTTCGTCGTCCTTAGTTAAATCCTTTCTTTATTAGAAAAGGGTGGTAAGAAGAGGACTAGATGTGGGCCTCCGGCACCTCACTCGTTACAAACGCATACTTCTACTTCCCGGATGGTTTTTATGAGGTCGTATTTCACCGAGCCGGTACATTATCGGTACAACGTCTATTAGACGTTGTTTCGGGCTCTACCACTGTTAAAATTTGTAATTGCTTTATCGGAAGTTGGCGTATATGATAGATGTAGAGTAAAGTAGAGAATAAACATTATTATTTAGTTGAAATATAACCAACAATACTTTTTTTATCGGCTACATGCTACGAAATGCGTCATCTCTCCGCACCCGACAGTACAAAACTGCCCTTGACATATTAAATCCACTACACTTCAGTGGTAGTGAAGAACATTACCTTTAAATGTTGATCCCGATTTGCCGCAGCCTTGGCCAGCCGTCGGTTGATTCTCTGTTTGAAGTCGTCTATCAGTTGATCCTTGGCCACCTGGAATGATTTTCGTATGAGTAGCAGTCGAGCTAGCGACGCCGGGTCAGCTAGTATCAAAAGATTTGCCGTTGCCAGATTTATCTACGAAAGAAAAGGGGGGGTAGGTATGGAAAGAGGAAGAAAGAAGGTATGACTTATGATTTATGGGACGAAACACAGAAATAAACCTTGCCATGGCACTGATTTCTTACAAGTTCGTGGTACGTTTCCAGTACATTTAGAAGTTTATTCGTCGTCTACTCCAGGACGTAGGCCGTGCCTGCCGTCCTCATCCAGTGGCCTGCCGTCCTCATTCAGTGGCCTGCCGCAACTTTGACCAGATCATCGATCCATTGCCTAGGAGGCCCACCTACACTGCGTCTATCTGTACGTGCCTGCCACTGTAGAACCTTTCGGCCCCATCGGCCATCCGTTCTGCGAGCAATGTGTCCGGTCCATTGCCACTTAAGGTTTGCAATTCTTCAGGCAATGTCGGTTACCTTGGTTCTACTGCGGATCACATCATTTCTGATGCGATCCCGCAGAGACTCCGAGAATTGCCCTCTCCATTGCCCTTAGAGTGACCGTGAGCCATCTAATAGCTAGCATCATTGAATGACGACACTTCTATAAATGTTTTCTAGTATTTCTTCTTTCAAATAATAAATAAAGTGTGAGGCACATTTCTCAGTCCATTCCCCTCTTTGCAGTAAAGAATGAGTAGTAGTGAGAACCGATATAGCTATATATTCTACTACAATCCCAAGGAAGTGCTAGATTTGCTTACACAGGACAATTTTGTTTTTGTCTATTAATTTAACTTACTTTAAACTAAAACATGAATATTTGCACGCCATTGCTTCTTTTGGTAGCTAATATAAATATTGTACAAATTATCTTCATATAACCAGCGGATGTCCGGATATGATAGAAGAAGTTAAGGATTGATGATATTTCAAATATTTAATGATGGATTACAAGGCAAAACAGAAGTCTTACTTTCACTTCTTCGATTCTGGCCAGCAATTGTTGTATCTTCTTAGATCTCTCCATCAGTAACTCCTTCCTCTTTTGTTCAGCCCTCGCTTGTTTTGCTTGAATGCTGAAAAGATATACAAAAGGACAGAATGGATCAGTATTAAAATACAACATGAGTATGATGAAAAGTTCTCCCCGTTCAAATCTTCAAACTTTAAACAAATTCAACATCTTTACCCGTTGCTCACTAGGGGTGTAGCGATTTTAAATTTATTGATCTTTACCGTGACACAACAACCATAAATAAACACAGTATATACTAGCTGATGCGGTGGCTTCGCATGCATTTTAAGCTTAAAATGTTTGCAAGATGATTCCGTGCATATTAACTTCGAAGTGTGTGTCAAAAAGTTCTTAATGTCAAAATGATACAATTACCATGGCAAACGATATTGTTAATTTTTATTAACAATATCTTTTATGTATATACACTCAGGGAACAGTTTTATTTTCGAGATAAAAGGTAAGTACCCCATGTCATTTTCTGTTTCTTTTACAATGTGCGTGTAAAATTTCACGACGATCGGTTGAGTCGTCAATTTAACAAACAAACTAAAATTCCGATTTAAATTATTAGTTACACGTATTAGGATTATACGTACCTTCGTAGGGCATCTTGAATGCTTCCTCGTCGCTTGATGCCCTGAGAAAGCTTCGCGTGTAACTGTTGTGCTCGACCTGAAAAATATTGTGTTTACGTTTTATTGATAAATAAAATAATACAATCATTAATTGATAGATTCAAGTCTTATTTTGGATATCAATGATTATTTTCGGTGGACCATAGCCGAAAAGTTTCATGTATAGCAACTTCTATGCAAATCTAGCAAAGACTCAGCCGCTTTCCACTACACATAAAGAAACAAATATGGATGACAGGAAGTGTTGTACCTAACAATCCCATAACGGGTACCATACTCAGAACAAATATCATTGGTATTTTGTTGTGAAACGCAGTTGATGTGGTGTAAGAGGTAATTACACTACGAAATAGAAAGAAATTCTATCATTCCCTCATGGTTGGATAGGGCATAAGAAATTTATACTGATGAGGGTATAAATTTCTTATGCCGTATCTTATACTATAGCACAATCTCTACGTATCGTATTGGTACCTGGATCTCTAGCCACTAGCGCTTCCAGTACGCCCAGCGTGTCGACTCGCTCGGCCCAGCTCATGCCAGCGAGCGCAGTCTCGTACTGGTCCTCCAGGCTGGCCGCTAGCGAGCCGAGACTTTCGGAGGGAGCAATCGCATTAGTGGCGTCTTCGCACACGATCTCTGCATCCGTCTGGAAATAAATTATCTTAATTAGTGTATAAAGAACTAGTATTACGAGGGTAATATGACGAAGGTAATTAATTTATCTAATTAGTTAAAGACACTGTTTTAAAATAAAATTTTCATTGCAACATTGAATTTCAAGATATCATAACGACAAAACTACTACGAGGCTATACGACAAAGTTAATTAAATCTAGCATCGCGCTGTGATAAAATTTCTTTCCCAAAAACTATTCGAAATTGGTATAGTAAATCCAAACGGTGTAGACAGTATTGATGATGACCCCCGTGCCGGTGGGCCGGTTAGTGCCGCTACTGGATATAACATCAAAATCATTGAGAAACTTGTACTCGAAAATGTCCGTGTAAGAGCGAAAACAGTAGAAGAAAATACTCTCTTATCTTATCTTTTATAAAATCTGAATCTGTCAAAAGTCAGTACAAGACGAGCGAATGCTAACGGGGCTTCAGAAACAAGTGAGTGTTGCCAAGAGGTTTTGAAGCTATGTGGTAAAAATCCGCATAATATTTTCGACCGAATCGTTAACGGTGATGAAACATAGGTTGATCACTATGATCCTGAGAGCAAGCAGGAGTCCATGAAGTGATTGATATGTCTCTCAAAACAAAGGTTATGACCGTTGTTAGAAAAATATAATTATAATAAAAATAAACCGGGGAGAAAGTGAGAATCATACAGGATCGAATTAAAGAATTTGTGCAGTAATAGCATACATTTCTAGATTTTTTCCAGATTCAGATTGACCCTCCTCATCGTTAAGAAAATATAAAAAAAAAATTACCTCTGTATCATCTGTCTCGGTGTCCACATCGATGTCGGACACTTGTTGCAGTTCCATTATCTGCCTGTTCAGCATATCCTCTTCCTCGCAGAGCTTCTTTTGATCCGCTTCCGACTGAAGATCCAAAGCCCAGTCCATTTTCTTTTCGTTTTCTTCGATCTGTGACGTCATTTCAGCAATTTCCGACATTTCAGATGGATCGGCAGTCTTTAAAATCTCACTATCGTTCGAAGTTTGATCATCTTCATCCAAGTATTTGAATGTTGATTTAAATTCAGCTTTCCATTTATCGAAATCGAACGCCTCCTCGGTACTTTCTTGTGATCTAGCCAAACCAGTAGTGAGGCTTTCCAAAGACGAATGTAGCCTGTTCTTAGTCAATTCAGATTGCTCCTCGTCGTTTGCCGTGTTTTTAATTTTCTCGGCCCTTTTAGTTATTTTACTTCTAGACGGTTTGGTCTTAAGACCGGTTACGTCAGATTTCTGACGGATCATAGTGGGATCTTCTGCTTTATTTTCAGTTTTTGGCGTGGTAAGTACTTTAACGACTTTTTCAATTTTGTGTTCAGTTTTGGCAGACGTTTCCGGCTGCTCCGATTTCGCGCGATCTATTTTAGTCACTTTCGATGATTCGACTATAGGATTAGTTTCTTCTTTGGGCGATTCTAACATGTTTAACGTCGGCAAGCTCGTTGTGGCAGAAGGTTGGTTGAATCGGTTCGCCCAGTGAGATTTCAATTGCTTCTTCGATTCGCGGCTCAAACGCTTAGATTTGACAGTCAACCATCCTTCATTGTCATTTTTATCATCTATATTAAGCACTTCTATGGAATTCGCGATGTCATGCAATTTTGTATCATCCGGTACTAAAGTTTTTAAGCTCTCGCTGGATTCAATTCTAGACATATCTATTTTAGTGACGATCGTGTCGCAACTGCTGTATTCGTCGCAATCTTTTACCTTGTCTAATGAATGGTTCACGTTTTCTTTCTTGTCTCCTTTTCCAGTAATCTTCAAAGTAGTCGGTCTCGGTGGACGCTTGTTAAGATTACCTCTATTGGCAACTACTTTGTTGTCACCAGAAGCCAAGTTATTGCTTCTATTTACTGGACGCTTAGGCAATGGTGCCTTATTGACAGTATTAGTCGAAGCTGGAGCGTGAAACAGACTGGTGCGACTGGTTGTCAAGTTGAAAGGATAGCTACATTTATTAGCTTGAATTCTTTTCTGGAATGGTCGCTGTGTTCTTGGCACAGTGCCGGGTCGCATTTCTACAACAGTCGAGCTTCTGACGAGCGCAGTTCTTGTGGGTGTCTTTGTTTCTGTTTTAGTTACATTTGCAGATTTAGGTTTTGCAGCAGCTTGTGAATAAGCAGGTTTTATGTTTGTTTTGGTTTCTGACACAGGTTTACTTTCAACTATTTTTGAATCATGTTCTTTTTTCACTTCATCTTTGGCGTCTATGTTAGTTTTTTTTATTTGTTCAGACATTTTATCCAGACCTTTAGGTTCATTAATCATTTTGATATAATTATTAGTGCTGCTACTATGAGAAGTAGTATTATTTGTGAGTTTTGGCTCCTCTTTATTTAACTCGCTTTTGAGATCTAATTTATTATCATTCTGTACGCCATTTTCGACAATTCCTTTTTCATCTTTTTCCATCATATTCAGATTATTAACGATTGGCTTACTTATGTCATCTTGATTCTCCTTTATATAGTTTGTATGAGATGTTGTCATTGTGGATTCTATTATTTCTGAAATACCCACACTTTTTTCTTGTTTCTCTTCTGAAATATTTACCTCAGATGTAACAGAGATAATTGACTCCGTCACGTGACATATCTCATGGTTTATTACGCTTTGATTTTCATGTGTAATACTTACTTGAGTTTTTGTGACTTTGTTAGTATCATTCGCTGTTTTTTCTCCATTCCTTTCAGCAATCTTGACATCACCATTTTCGATTACTTGAGAAGATTTTTCTCCTTTGCCAACAAAAGCTTTTGGCGAGCTTTCATTAGATATATCGGCAAAATTTTCTTCTGATTTTGTTGGGGAATCAGTACATTGTAAACGTGACCTGTTTTCCAGTAAACTGACCTTATCATCAGTAGAAATAATTTCTTTAACAGAGTTTTCTTTGTTAATATTGTGGATTTCTTTTTCTTCGTTTAGGAAATTTTCATTTTTTACTTTTACTTGCATTAGCTGCTTCACTAACAGCTCATTCTCCATTGCTTCTATTTGAGAAATGGTAGCTTGTGCTTGATTAGAAAGTTCAATGTCAGATTTTTTAGTTCTTTCCAAATTCGGTTTAGGCTTTGATGACTTTATAACGACTTGTTTTGGAATCACAGTCGGCAATTCTTTAGCTTTTCCTATTTCAAATGCAATAGTTGATTTAACATGACTATCCTTTTCCATTTTAGGACTTTCCGTTTGTCGTACGTCATTCTTTAAATTTTTTGTTTCCTTAGGGTTCTCCATATATTTCTCGTCTATTTCCTTGACATCTTTTTCTTTAATGTCAGATAGTCTTGTGGATTCTTTGGCAGACTTAGGTTCGGGTTTTGCAGTTATTTTCGATAAAACTTTGTTGGTAAAGAATTCGATATTTGCTTTTGGACTAGTACTGGAATGGCATGTTGAAATCCTTGGACTGATTTTTCCACTGCCCGGGCTCGCTTTTCCTGTTAAATTCGGACTATTTTTCCCACTGGGTGTGTTGTGTCCGGACAGACAGGGGCTGTTTTTGCCGGATACAGATGGCGAACTTTTTACGGAATGTGTACGTCGCGACTCTGGTCTAACGAAATCAGTCTTTCTTATCTCCCAAGCTAAACTCTGCGGCCTCTGAGGTGGAGGAGTGTTATCGTATTCCCACTTCAGTCTGAACCACTCCCCCAAAGCTTTAAAGTCTCGAGTGTAATTTTCTAAGACTAATATTACTTCTTGGCACTCATTCAGGTTCTCGTGAGCTTCCACGGTATTGTAGATTTCACCAACCTGGAAAATTGTGCATCAATAATTAATTTAGTTAATTGCAACAGTGTTTCAATATTTGCTTTTATATGCTATATCTTCAGTGTAAAGGACCTTGTTGATATGACTGTATGAAACATACAACAACAAACATAAATTCTACCACTACCAATAAGAGACGAGACAACAAGATCTTACGTCTCATAGAGCCAGTAATATGAACAACTACAGTAGCAATCACACCGAAAAGTTAAGTCCGCACACTACTACTTATTATAATTTGATTTGTAATAAACCAACGACTGACTTACACAACAGTATTCTGAGACTATAATTTCTTACAATTACAGTCGAAGTGATATATAAAATAATTTTAACATGGATAATTTTATAGCCTTGCACTTGCCATTTTGTACCTCGGGGACGGTGGATCGATAGCGTCACGTGGGTACTGTAATAATCTAGACGTTTCCTGGAATTGTGGACACACTTTATGTATTGCTATCTATAGGTACTTTTAATTTTATGGAAGTCGATGTAATATCGCAGAGGTTTATAGTAATTGTCTATCTTTAAAGTGTAATATAGATATATTAGATAACGTGACGCCTAAAGTACTACTACTTAACTAAGCTACTGTACTTAACTAAGCTACTTTATACTTAGAACTTGTCTGTTAGGCTGTGGTTACCGGATTCGATTTCCAGATGAGACCAAACATTTAGCTTTTTAAACCTACACCGAAAAAAATGGATTTCGGACGCAAAAGTAAGTGTGTGCGGAAAAGTGGCCCACCTACTACTACTTTTCTCATACTTTTTTATTACGATAAATAAAAACATAATTGTCAATATTTCATTTTCTTTGTGTAAAAAAAAATAGTTGTGAAAGTGAGTTATCAGAAGTTAAAGATAAAAGAGATATCTTAAAGTATAGGGTATTTAAACCGTAAAATACAGCGAAATGAACTACATTATAACCGGGTGGCCATAAGGCGCCTCTCTCATTTTTTCTCACGGGTGCGTGCTCCAGCATGTGTAAGGCGCTAGATTGAGAACCTGTCGCTTTAAGGACCTTAAGCTCGATAGAGAATGGATAGCACTCACCGTAAAAATTGTTTTATTTTTGACCTTTAACTGTTCAGTTCTGCATGTGTACTTGTTTCAGAAAAAGAAATTTGGTGCGATATTACTTCTGGCGATTGGTATATTGGTCTTCGTTTCTTTCCTTAGTTAATAATAGCAAAAATTCTTATGATTTATACATAACCTCTTTATATATTACTCTAAACGAGCTAACAATGCGGCGACCTTTATGAAGAGGCGAATTCGAAGCAATCTATTTATACATATAATCAATAAGAATCCAAGTTTGATATACAGGTCAAAACGTCTACTGTACCTTGGAAACATTATCCAATATTATTGTATTATACATTACTGTATTATTGCGCTCACGCCCATAATCCAGAGGGGTAGGCAGAGCAGAGATTACGGATTTCCATTTGGCGCGATCCTGGCACATTCCTCCCACTTCTTCTACGTCATTACATCTACGCATACATGCTCTCGGGGTTGTTCGAGTACTCCGTGGCGTTTCTTTAGTATGTCACTAATCTATTGTAGTAATATAAGTACCTATGTCCGAGCAGTGGTGGCCCAGCGATATAGAGTACGGTACTGTACCCGACATACGTACTGCAGGTCGCGGGTTCGAACCCAGGCAGGCGCTTTACTTTGTGTAACTTATTTCATCACCACTGCTCTAAAAACGGTGAAAGGAAACATCGTGTGTAAACCGGTATGCCAACTCGCACTGGGCCAGCATAGTCGATTACGGACCCTTCCCTCTCTCGGAGAGGAGATCTGTGTCCCTGCAGTGGGAAAACATACTAAAAAAGGCTGATTTATTAACTACCGTCTGCATATGGAACCTCTTTAATATTCATTTGATTTCTACTAACCAACGCCATTCACGTATCATCTTTCGGTCGTTCATCTCGCCCTCACTCCCAACCCTCGAACTTAACAAACTTCATGTAGGTAAGTTTGAGGGTTCGAATATGCTATTCGAGTGCTTCACAAAGAGTAAACCATCTCCTAGTACAAAGGAGTGTAGTGGAGTCGTTAAAATAGTGTTATGAAATTTTGTAATACATTTTATGTAAACTAAGCTACACGATCCTAAGCAACATAGTTTATTATCAAAATAGTAATCTAAATGCAATTTAGTGCACATCTCTTGGTCGGCAACAGATGACACAAGTGCGCAGGACGCGTTCTATCGACGTGAAGGCTTCGC
>JWHW01025722.1:54052-77556 GCA_000931545.1 Papilio glaucus | reverse complement strand
CATCCGAAGCAATCTTTTCCTAAATTTGTACACATTAACTAACATGTAATCTAGGTCCTGATTAATTAACAGGGTGTAAATTTCTTAAGGAATCGTATCTTAGCCTATTACATTACATATTACATTATTAGTTTATTACCCGCGAAAGCTACGAAAATGTTTTTGCATACTAATTCCTAACTATTCATTTAGTTATTTACCATTATAATCTGTTCAACAATTTTAGCCTATAATTTTCTTTACCACTACTCCGGTAATATTTTATCTTTGACATTTCTTTTCCTTGTCAAGCAAAATGGCGGATCAGGTATGTGCCGATGTTCTTCTTAAAATCATGAATTTCAGCGTATTAAAATCAGAGAATTCATATTAATTCAGTCAAAATTTTCGCTGAATGTTTAAAAATATCATATAAAGTGAAAAAGAAGAGTATTATAGTGAAAATGTGTTTGTTATCGATTTCCACGTGGGGAGCAAAATATTCCGATTATCTTCGTTTTTGTGTTAAATAATTAACATCATACGAATATTCAATTAATGTTTTTACATTTAAATAAAAGAGTGCAAATTTATATTGTGATGACAATTTTTATAGGTACAATTTTTTTTAGTATGGGACCACATAACCTATGAAGTAAATCGTTTGCAAACATTTTTAATTCCATTATTTTAAAACATATGTCAGCTTTTTCTAATTCAGGAAGATTATTATAATTAAAATATAAAATTAATTGGAACTGATTCCTATCAAGATCTGATTTTATCTAGCTAAAATGCAACTTCGACTCTTCTAGTTCAGACTGCTGTACATGAGAATATGAAATGTACAAATACATGGCAGATCTATTTAATTGCTACTCAATAAAGTGATCCAGCTAAGATTCAATTTCAAAATAAACTTATTATTAACAAATTAACCGTTGGGTTTCTACTCGCGTAAAATCGTGTCGCGATACAATCTTTCTGTCCTTAAAAAACGGAGATGACAATATAATTTATGTCCGTGTTTGCGCCAGTGTAAACCCACCGTAAATATTATTTTTCACATTTAAATGAATACTGGCAGTAACTGTAATACATTGTAAAAATAATAGAAATCTTAAAAACCAAGCTGTCCGCTGTTGCATTTCTAACATATTATTGACCATCACACACAGTAAAGGACTCAACATCTGCTTGATGTTTGAGATCTCAAACACTTATAAAAGTTGGCATAGACAAGTATTGTTATTTCATTCCCCGATTATGTGTGTACAATAATAAAAAATACACTCTCTAATAAATTAGCAATTGCCTTATATCCCCTTTTGTTTTATAATGAATAAACTGCAGAGAATTTGCAGAGCCCATACAAACCCCATCAAGGTTTATAGACACCAAGATAAAATATATTGAAATATGTGTACGTAAAATAAAAAAATCTAAAATCCCACCTATTTTTAGTTGCAGTAGAAGGTTGACAGTAAATTAGTATTAATTTTTCACTTCTTTTGGAGGTGTCCTTGAGCATATACCTAAAAGAATGGTACTTTTATCCACAAATTTTAGCCCATAAACAATAACTTGCAATTTGACCATAAGAGTAGTAGAGATATCGGTTAATTTGTTCAATAGTGGATTATGTTCTAATGTTTACATAAAATTCCAGACTGAGCGTTCATTCCAAAAGCAACCGACGGTGTTTTTGAACCGTAAGAAAGGCATTGGTGTGAAACGTAGCCGCAAGCCACTCAGATACCACAAAGATGTGGGGCTTGGTTTCAAAACGCCCCGTGAGGTAACGCATGATGTGTGATTCTAATGTGTGTTTATTTTTTTTTTGTAGACAGAGAAAGCGTTTCAGAAACAGGCTACGGTGTTCCTCAACCGTAAAGGAGGTTTGAAGAGGAAGGATATGAGACATCATAAGAATGTCGGTCTAGGTTTCAAGACGCCACGTGAGGTCTGAATACCAGTATTTGGGTTCGGTGGGAGGCTTCAGCTTCGTTGATACATTGGTCTTTTCTCTCATAAGGTGGCAAGAATGAAAATCTATATGGAATAATTAATCTAACCATTTCCAAAGTAATTTATAAATAGATATTCATTCTTTCCATGTTGGTGGTGGTCTCAACTTATAATGGATTCAAATGCTTCAATATACAGTGCTTAAGGTTGCATGATATTTTATGTGCATGCTATTGAATATAAGACTTTATTCTTAAGGTATCATTTAAAGAGGGATTAAACTATGTGATTGTTGTCTTTATATGCCATTAACATTTTTAAAAGTTATTTCCTTGCAACATATATCCAAAAAGGTCAAAATCATTATCTTTATTAAGACAGAGAATTGTCTCTACAAGGTGCCCTAAGTTTGGGAATAACTGCAAGTTGGCTTTAATTTTCACCACTTCAAATAATTTTTAAAGTCAATTAAAAAGTATTTGAAGTTTCGGGCATTTATGTTTTGTTAAAGTTATTATTTTTTTTATTATCATTTCTTAACTTATAATTAAATATAAACAATTATCTGTCTTATTATAACATTGAATAACAACATAAAAACTAATAATTATAGACGGATGTGATATAACAGCTTAATGTGGGAGGGGTACTAATTCTATCCTTGAAAATGATGATAATCACACGACGGTCTTCTGAATACTATATGAAGAAGATTGTGTTCCAACCCAAAATCTGATTTTATACGTTGAAAATGTTGTGTAGAAGATTTATTATAATTTAATATTCAAAAGCAGACTTACAAAATGTATCCTTGCTTTTATATTGCTACAATATTATGGGCTACAATATTATGCTTTAGCATTTCTATTTCATTTTATATAAATCTAATAAAGGCAGCTACAATGAATATAAGCTTGTAGTGAAATAACTTATATTCAGCCAGCTGCACAATTGTCTATGGCTCGCTTATTTTTCTAGTAAAATTGTTTCACAATTAATAGACAATGCCAATTTTAATAAAATAATATATTTTAGATTAAAAAAGCAAAGAACACAACATTTTCAACACATAAACACCTAAATACATCACACAATACAATAAATATGATGTTAAAATATTGATGGAGTGTCATCTACAGGCAATTGAAGGCACATACATTGACAAGAAGTGCCCATTCACTGGCAACGTGTCGATCAGAGGCCGTATCCTCAGCGGTGTGGTGCAGAAGATGAAGATGCAACGCACCATCGTCATCCGGCGCGACTACCTGCACTACGTTAAGAAGTACAACAGATTCGAGAAGAGGCACAAAAACATGTCTGTGCATCTGTCGCCTTGCTTCAGGTTAGTGTGATATCTACACTTGAAACTAGATATCGCTATACCAAATAAGAGATGAAGTATTTGTTACAAAATAATATCTCAAGTAAGGTTGTCAAGTTGACACTAGCAGTAAGTACCTCCATAGCAGTAAAGCTCCATTATTATTGCAGTACTAAGTACTGTCTTGAGCAGTAAGGTTAACAATAGCTGGACAATCCTGCAAAAATTAGTAGTCTGAAATGCACTATAGCTAAATGTGAAACTCTTAGCAGTAGCAATTATATATATAAACTGTGGCTTTCATTGTCTCGCTAGCGATATTATATACTGGCTGATAATTGTAAACTGAACTAACTACTTACAAATTGATGTCAAATATTCCAAATCTATTATAATTTATATATATAGATTGTAAAATCTGAACTGACTGACTGATATATCATGCACAAATACAACTACTGGGCCTAGAGACTTTTTCCACATAGATTTCTGTTATTACGTAGAAGAGCACTAAGAAAGGGTTTTTCTAAATTTATACCCTAAAGGTCTAAAGTAGGGGATGTAAATTTGTATGGAGAAGTAAGTTGATCTCAGATCTATATCACATTAAATAGAGATCAGCTTAGGGTTGACACTCGTTGGTTAAATTAAATTGCAAAATATAATAAATATCACTTAGAAATTATTTTTATATGTTACTATTTCTCCAATATTATAGTCAAACCTAACATACAGTTAACTTCCATTCTGTCTCTTCACTATTTGCATTCCATGGTATAATAAGTATCAGTTCACAATTAGATGACAGTTCTCCTTCTCCCTATCCTTTTCAATTTTTTTATGTGAGGGTGGCGCAGTATGGCCGTAGTCTATACTGTAATAAGTTTTGGCTGTAGTGTTTTACGGCTGGCCTCCTGCCTGACGCCAACCCTCCTCTGGCATGTAAATGAAATATTAGTAGATTATCGAAATAACTTTACTGATATTTCTTTTAACCATTCCATTTCCATGTTGTGCATGTTTCACAGTCCGTTCCCTTAACCATTAGTAAGGATATTGTCGCTTCACACTTACTATATTAATATCTCTAGTATGACTAAACTAACGATGTTTACGTTTTTACATTAGCAATATAACTTATTGCTTTATGATAACTAATAATTACATATTGTCTGTGATTTAAGCTCTGATTTTGTAACTTTGTCTCCACCAGCCACAGTTTATAATAATAAATCAATATATTTGTTATCTGCATTTATAAAGTTTAATTGTCTGGGAAACTTTAAGACTAAGGTAGTTTTAAGAAAAAATGGAATTGAAAATAATAACCTAAATGATGATACCCACACGACGGTCTTCTGACCACAACATGACGACTAAAGTGTTTTAACCCAAACTCTGATCAATTTAAAACTACCCTTAAACCATTTTTGTGTAAAAGCATGTCTAAAAATAAATAAAAACTCTTTACAGGGATGTTGAACTCGGAGACATTGTGACCATTGGTGAATGCAGACCACTGTCTAAGACTGTCAGATTCAATGTCCTGAAGGTGTCCAAAGGCAAGGGCTCCAAGAAGTCATTCAAAAAATTCTAATGTAATAAAGATACTTTATAAGTAAAATTATTTTTATTTTCCTGTATTAAATTGTGCTCTTTGATTATGATCAAATAACATATAAAACCATACGTAGGATTTCGTAAGGTTGCGTGCGTAAATGTCTGACATATAAAACGACATTCATGGTCTTACAAATTACGTGGATAAACATTTTTTACCTCAAGCAGTAATAAGTCAGATGTTTTTATCAAGAGAATTGCCTATTCCAAACATCATAACCTGCTTACATTTGTCAATTTTCTCATTATTCGTATTGCCAGCTGCCAGTTACATTACCGTATAACGGTGTCGTCAGCGCTATAAAATAAAAGGATGTTTTCATCATTTTGCTAACGTTAGGTAAAAGATTTTTTAGAAGAAATTGCGTATTATTTCATTGTGTGACTTAAATACAAGCCAATTGCCATGTCTTGCAGTTTGATCAAAAATTCCTTCGTGTGCGTTTTCATAATTACATTTCAATTATAGTAAACAAAGATCCTATACCACTTGTGAATATAAAAAGTTCTTTTGTATATTTCAAATACTTTACCAAATAGGCCAATTAATTATGCTTATGAGCCATAGGCACAAGGAAACATTTTAAGTGCATCATCAGAATGTTATCTCTTTCCCTAGAATGCTGTTTCGTATCTTTTGTCCTGATTCTGTTGACAATGTGCATTGTGTAGTTCTATACTACGAGGAACAGATATTTCAACGCAAATTACTATAAACGTAACATATCTAGCTAAAAATATCAGTACCTAGCAGGGTTATTAGACAAAGTTTGTAATTATTATTTTAATTCCCATAACTCCTTTTCATGGAATTATACAAAACCTAAGCATCAATTATATTGCATACTACTTTTTTGTGTTATATCATTGTAAGGCATATTAGACCACCAGCACTAATTATGATACTTTAGTATGCCCTAAAAATTCCATACATTATTTCACTTTCTGATATCGTTCGTCCCGAACCGATCGCAATTTTGTTTTGAACTGTCACATGGTTTCGGTTTGACTTAATTATCTACACTTCATTAAGGTCATAGTGAAGTAGAAATATTATGAGGCAAGTATCGAAAAATAAATGGATATTATAGAATCGATAAAAAACCTACTCGACTGATAATTATAAGTAATTTACTCATCATTTTTTATTTTGAGGTTATCGATTTTAAATTTCGTATTATTTTTCCTAGGAGGTATAATATGCTTGCAATCTGGAGTGAAGATAAATTATAATAAAAAACAATGTTGACAATTTAAGAATGTACCGATAGACATCTAAAAGTAGGTATACAATTTTAATTTTTATCTATTTAGCTATTTACAAGAGCTTACTTAAAAAGAAAATGATGTAGCTAATTCTACAGGTGGGAAAATTGAATTTGAAGATACAAACATAATAAACAAAACATTCTTTTAAATATCGATATTTAATTGTCGATGTCGAACAACTCTAAAAATGAACAAACATGTCTCCTGGCTTTGTGAACAGAGTTACAAAACAATCTTGCAGCCATTATTAAACGATATGTTATCATTCTTTTCTAAACTGTCTTTAAACAACGCTCAGAATTCTACCGTGGAGTTGGCTAAGCCCGCTTATATGGACAAAAGTGCAACCTTGCAAGAGCTCGGCTACAAAGACGACGATGAGTTGAGAGAGACGATTTATGGTCAGTTAATAATTTTGTGTGGTTTTTGAATGGATTTGTTGTGATTTCTAACGAGTGTTGTGGTGTTTTAGACTTTTTGAGGACAATTCGGGACCCGGAGAAGCCTAGTACATTGGAGGACTTGAAAGTTGTATATGAGGAAGGTATCTTTGTTAAAGAGCCTACAGCTGATAAAGTACCAGTACTCCGAGTGGAATATAATCCCACCGTGCCCCACTGTTCTCTGGCTACCTTGATCGGCCTTTGCATACGGATCAAAATACTACGTTCTTTGCACCATCCAGTCAAACTCGATGTTTTCATCAAAAAAGGAGCTCACACTACCGAAGATGAGAGTAAGTCTGAGCTTTGTTATTTTATAGTTCCTGCGGTTTATTTATAAGTTAAGACGTTTTAGTTTATTAGATAAATGTTTCAATTTTACTTTAGATTACAAGTAAGTAATTGTAACCCTTTCACAAAACTATCAACTCTAGGTATGGTTTCAATAGTAGTATTCAAGCACAAAACCACTTTGACATATAAAAGTATTTGTTTAAACTTTTATTTTTGTATTAATGTATCTAGAGATTACCGGATGTGCTACATAGAACTTTTAACAAATTTTAATAATAATAAAATGTTTATTTGCATAAAACACAATATTAAAAGTGCTTACAAATATTACACTGATGAAACACAGATTAAATGAAACACTTTATGAACATTAATCAAAGATGTCCTTAGTGCTATAAACATTTCTATTAATTGACCATTCACATAGCTTTATTTTAAACATTCTAGTATTTAATAGTTTTTATTTATTAGGTATCTTGTTATAAATTCGAATACACATAAACCAACAGCTTTTCCTATATTTACTCAGTCTAGGGTTGTCTTCCAGTATTAATCTACCCTAGACCCTTGTCCTTATAAGACCCTTGTCTTTACTCTTCTTACTATGTACTTTGGGTACAGTTTAAAATGGCTTAGTACAATATATCATCCATCCATAGCTGTAGGATATATTGGATGGATCCAAAGTGGATCTACTTATTAAATGTTTATTACTAACTTATGTTAAAAATGCTACTATAGCTCTTTTATGGAATGATAATCAACAGCCTGTATTAGTGCTGGGCTTCTCAAATGGTTTCTGCCATATGCATGTCCTTTGATTTTCACATTCATCCATGAACTACAAAAAAAAATTGCATAATTAGTGTAAGATTAGGAGTCAAATATTTTTTTTCATTATATACTTTGTAAGTGTTAAGACAGCTTTAATAATCCCTTTCACTTTTTAATCAACCTTAACACAACAAGATGCCATATTCAACCATATACAATATTTCTATACTATTATATTATGATAATATTATGGTTCATTATGAATAGTTGTAAATGTAAGGAGGTCAAGAGGTTATAGTGGTTATTTGTTGTTTTGAAATATCTTTATAGCTAGTATAATATGGTACTCACTTTTTCAATCTACAGGATAAAAAGAAATTAAAAATTATTTTTGCATGTAAAAATGTTTAAATATAAATTTAACAGTAAAAGCTTACAAGATTGCTACCCTTTACTATTTTTTATACACACATAGCTTCTAAATTCTTGATTGTTGTCATGAATCTATATTTATTTTTAAATATTCAGAAATATTTTATAGTCTAATTGCGTAATAATCAGTAAATGAAAGTTATGACATTCATATTATTATTGTAACAATTAAATACAATAAAGCTTTTGTAAACAAACATTAAAATAGATAAACAAAGTACATACCCAACTTTGTTTATGTTAACACATATGTGAATTAAATTATACATACAAATTAATAGGATATTCACACAATGAAGCTGGACTGAAGCAATAATAAATAATATTTATTCATTCTTATTCATACATGGATTTTATAGGTAGTGATAGTTAGAGAGGGGTTTTAATGGAGCCTCCAATTAGTCCACTCATCATTTATTTCACTATTACCATAAATAAATCTATTTGGTAACACCAGAGACCTTCAAATATTTTAACATTATTATTGAATCATGAAGTTAGATATCGGAAAACCTTTTTTTTTGTCTTATCACCATTATCGATTGCACTGAACTTTGCTATTTGTATTTGATAAGTAAGCATTTTCAAGACTACAAAAGATAGAGTTCAGAAAAAAATTGTGCAAAAGAATGATAATGTTATCCACATCAGTTCTTATTTTTTTAAAGAGACTAAACCCATGTGTTGTTCTAAAATCTCCATCCATCTAAAATACTCTAGTAACTATCTAACAAATAGGTTACATAACTCCTCCTTGAGTTGTATTCCTCTTGTTTGAGGGTGGTGACCACCTATAACCTTCATCTTTATGATGTTATATTATCTTGTTCTATCCCTGGTTACTCAGGGAGCATCTTAGACAGAGGAGTAAAGTGTTGTATGGATCTGGTGAGACCTACACATTGGGCTATTTATCGGATTTGTTTGATGCAGATGGTAGAAAGCCAAGCCAAGCCTTGGCAAGTATAGATGCATTGGTCTGAGTTGAATCGGCCAGTGAGCTCTAAAGTGTTTGTTCTTTTTATGACCATAATTTTGGTCTTCTGGTTAGGTTATATAAACATAAGAAAAATCTTTAACTTTGTTTCTGTTTGTCTTTAATTACAAGAAAACAAAAAATATCATCTTATTTAATAATCTGCAAGTCCAGAATTCAGATGTTCCTATTTTTGAATTTTGAGTAAGCCAGACTTCACCATTACAATTGTGCTTGGCAGTTTATATATGTATATGTATGTTTTTATCTTATTTCAGTCAACAAACAAATCAATGACAAAGAGCGGATTGCAGCAGCAATGGAGAACCCCAATCTGAGGAACCTTGTGGAAAACTGCATCGCTGAGGAGGAGTAGTTGACCGTTGAGTAGACGGATTATAGTAGATAGACCAAAAGATTTAACTTTAGTATTGTAGTGATGGCTCCAGACGCGGCCTTCTCAAACATAAGCGATAAGAATGAGTTCACAAAATTCGCCAAGTTTCTTGCCTACAAGGGAGTACAAGTTATAGTGGAGTCCAGGAAAGGTGTTAAAATAGAAGCAAACACAAAACCACGGACTGTAGATTCTGATTGGTTTAACTTACAAATACCAGATTCGCCTGAGGTCAATCAGGCGACAAAGAATGCTTTGCCCTCGGATAAGATCTTGGAAACTATCAGATCCAAGCTGCATGTTGAGATATCTGTACAGACAGAAGACGGTGATGAAATGGTTTTAGAACTATGGACTTTGGAACTTGATGAGGCTCAATTCGACACATCTTTAAAGGCAATGAATACAGTGTATTTTAGAATGGGTATACTTTTAAAGTCGGTCATAACGATCAGTAGAATAACGCCAGCGTATCATCTGTCGAGGAAACAACGCACCGAATCCTTTACTATATTCTACAGAGTTTACAATGGAGAACCGAAACTCAAGGCTTTAGGTGACTCCGTCAAGAAAATCCAAGCGGGAATGTTGAAGACGCCTTTAGGTGGATTGTGTTTTACCGTAGCATATCGTACCAACTTCTCCATTTCACCAAATAGATCGGAAAAGAGTAAAACGTTGCTTTTAAAGAGCGATCACTTCGAGTTGAGTCCAAAACACGTTATTTTTGAGTCCAAAAAAACTAAAACCACAAAAGAGAAAGAAGTGAAACCTGCCAGACCGGTCGATTTAAGCAAGCCATTACGTTTGGCGGCCTTTGCCGACGAAGATGTTATACAGAAAGCAATCAATGAGTTTTTTGAAAAAATTCCCATACCTAAATTTAAAAAATATCCAAGACCAAAAACACCAATAAAAGACAAAGCGATGGAGTCCAAAAGTACTCAAGATTTGGATCTCACAATAATGTCAAAGAGCCCAACATCGTTGGAGTTGCCTCCAAAGAAATTCTCAGGGTTTCGTGGTGAAAATGAACCACCTTTGAAATTACTTCACTTCCCTTTCGCCGACAACCATCCTATACGTGAATTAGCAGAGTTTTACAAAGACTTCTTTAATGCACCACATTTGAAGTTAACTGAGGAACAACAGGAGGTTAGCAAGGATATAGATGACAAGGAACTGGAAACGGCCAACGAGGACTTGTCTAAAGACTTGGAATTGTATGAGAGCTCGGTTCTTGAGTTTGACGAACTACTCGCAGATATGTGCAGATCGGCCGAGTGGAGTGGTAATTAGTGGGAACAATGGGCTCGGTAATGGGTGAAGACTGAAATGTTGAATAAGTTTTTAAATAAATATTCTATTTCTTTGTTAACTGAAATGTGGTATGACTTTGACTGAACATTGTGGGGTGTGATTTTTGAATTTATCTAGTTGGTCTTGTACTGATTTTATAGTTTGTAGTCTAGTGTTAAATGTACACTGACACATTTAGATTTATATGGTCATGTCAAAAATAACATCCCTGATTTGATTTCCTAAACATTCCTTAACGATAAAAAATATGTAAATATTGCTGTTATTGCTAAAATAATTGGTTCCTATATTTTTCTTGCAAACACTAAAAATGTGTACATATTACAATTTAAGCCACAACATTAACATATCGCATCTTTCTGGATTTCTTAGAAACTACAGACAAAATATTTTAATATGATAAAGTTGATCATTTATAAATACAGAACAAAAAGAAATCGTTCTAAAGTTTTGAGCACACAATACAGTTTTTTTTAAATCAAAAATATCAATTGTCACTTTTTATTAGCTTTTTTGGGGGAGTACTTTTTGTTTATAATGAATCTTTATATATTCCAATTTACTTATGTTGTGTAAGGTAATTTGAAATGAAGGATTTACTAGAAATATTTTATAAGAGATATCAATATCTTTACGTTATGATTTAGAAAAAAAAAGTTCGTAGTAATATTTTACTACAAACTTTTTTAAATTATTGGATAGTTCAGAAATGTTTGCATTGCAAGTCGTCCGAATACATTTTTTTGCGATTTGATAGTTGTCAGACCTACGTAATTACGGATATGTTTTCCGCACATTAATACGAGAAATTCACATCTAAGTCACATTTACGTTCTAAGGGAACTTCTGTCATGCCGGATTTTTTTTGTCTGTCGTAAAATTGTGAAAAGATGCTACCAATAGTTTCTATACCCTTAAATTTTAACAAGCTGTATGACACTATCCCCTGTCCATTATACTAACTGTAATGACCACTAGGAAACTCCAAGCGGTCAAGCCCTTTAGGCTACAATGGAACAGACACATACGGAAGTTTTTCGCGCTCAAAAATATCATTGCTACCAGTACTTTTCGATAGAAGGTTAAAGTAAGATTATTTTTATGTATTGTTGAAAACCGTTCATATTTTTTGTATGATTAGTTGAAAGCATTATAGTAATGATCAACTATGAGATAAATTATTAGATGTAGATTGAACATTAAAATTTTTCTGTAGACAGATTTACAACAAAAATTGAATAAAGTTATAATTGTCATCTCATTGGATGAATGTTGAATTTATTTTGAATAATTTTTATTTACCAATAAAAATATGATTATGAAGTCGTATATTATTTTATCTCTAGCTCTACTACCACCAAACTTGTATAATTCACATCTATCTATATATTGTTCTTACCAAGCCTTACCTATGTATGGTAGTTAAGTGAATATTTAGTTAGCAATAGAATCCTTTCATACACCGCAACAGTTAGATTATGTATGAAGTATGAGTACTGTGTAGAAAAAAGCAGAAGAGAAAATGGAAACTGTTGGGCTACACGTTAGTGGAGCCCACTGTACTTGTGCAGAAGTATAAATATTACTTAAGAACTCTCAATTTATAGTAATTCTTTTCTATTTTTAACCCAACTGTTAATTGCATAATAGTTTAATTTATTTTTAATTAGGAACCATAAAGTACCCAAATCCAAACATTTGTGTAGTGTCTCTGTAGTTAAAGAAATAAGAGCATTTGAAAAATATAAAACAATGACTTGGCTCGTGAAACTTTGACTGTTTTTTTTTTAATATTTTATGAATGCTTTCTAATATCTATTTTAAACTGTAATTCCAAAGAGGATATAAAATGTATAATTCCGTCAAAAGTATCAAATTCGGTTAAATGCTAGTCTATGGGTTCAATACTTTTTGCGAGTTACATTTTGTATAATTATTTATAATCTGTGTTCAGTATTTTGTTAGCGTATGTCCGTATGTCAGTTGTCAGAATAACGTATGTCATATTTTTGTATTGCCAAACAAAAGTTGCTCAATGCTAAATGGTCTTTATTTGTATAAAACATTAAATAATAGCTGTACTGTAAGAAATAATTTGTATAACTATGTTCATTCCTTATAGTTAATAGTTATCATACGTAGGAAGTAACTTTGTGGTTTAACCTATAAAAGTTTGTTGTGGCTTGTAAAAATGTTTTCGATTTGCCGGCAAACTCACCCTGCTACGGGGATTGAGCATGCAATAAGTTGTTGCTTTTTCAACAATGATGAGAGTTGTTTGGTCACTGCTGGCTCAAATATTATTAAAGTCTTTCGGCTGATGCCCGAGGGACATACCAAGGAAGTTAACGCTGGTAAGTTTCTGTTACAAACATTTTAATTTGTTTCCGCCGTCTTAACTCTACCATAGAATTTATGTGTTAAAGTGGTTGTGTAAAGTTTATAAGTTCCGGGGGCCTTATTTCAGTCCTCTTTCCCTTCCCACCCTTTCCTATTGAGGATAGGATAGGAACGGGAAGAAGATTGGACGGGGAGGGGTTTAACAGGGAAAAGGAAATATCCTTAGATTGTCTATGACCTCCTCTGTTCATGTAAGGTAACGCACCTGCAACACATTTGCTTGTTGCGGATGTCTATGGGTAACACTCACTTAACATCAGGTGATCTGCATGTGCGATTGCCACCTTCCATTAAAAAAGGTTCTTTCTATCAATTGTACATTGACAATTTTAACCCCAATCAAAACAAAAGATATTGGTTATCTTAAATAATATATTAAAAATAAATAATAAAAAATGATAAAACAATCAACACGTAGGGTTAGGCAGCCAAGGTTCTGGTACATTTCTCTCTTTAACAGTCACACATCACAGCATAAATACATGTCAGTTACAAGTAAACTGGTATAATTTAGGGTATTGTTCTATTTTCAGCGGGCCAGCCCATACCACCAAAGATGAAATTAGAATGTCTTGCAACATACACACTATGGGGCAATGTGATGTCCATTGCATCGGTGAAGTGCGCCAGTGCGGGACGAGATTTGCTATTGCTATCATTTAAAGAAGCCAAGTTGTCAATTGTTCAATATGATCCACAAATAAACAATTTAGTAACGCTCAGTATGCATTACTTTGAAGAGGATGATATGAAGGTATTTTTAAATATTATTAATAAATTTGTATGGGTCCATTTGATTAGTGTCTTAGTTATTAAGGAAGAGAGGAAGTACACCAATAAAAGTATTACAATATCACTAATTCAAATATTTGTGCATTGTTTATATCTATGTCATAAAACATCAAATTATGCATAATGCAGTAATCACATTCTAGGGTGGATGGACAACTCATCCACACATACCATGGATCCGGGTTGATCCTGAATTCCGCTGTGCTGTGATGTTGTTGTATGGGAAGAAGCTAGCAGTATTACCATTTAGAAAAGATATTACATCAGAAGATGGTGATCCACTGGAAGCTAAACCTTTAGTTGATACTAAAAAGAATGTAAGTAATTAATTGCATGCTTTTATTTACTGGTATCAGGTGTTATGTATGAGTGATTAATCTTTGAATGTCCTGAACATCAGAATCTTCGCAAGATTAATTTTTATGTCTGTAATGGGTGTTTATGGGTATCTACTATTATCCATTAAAATCCACTACTATCCATTAAAAATTCTGCAAAATGAGGGTTAAATCTGTGTTAATCTTAAGTAAACACAAAGTAGAAGTATAATTACTTGTTTTCAAGCAATGACATTTTATACTATCGAATGTTATATACAAAAAAAATATGAATACAAAATTCGCTTTTCTTCACTTTACAAGTGCTAATGGTGTATCTGCTACTTTTTACATTATAATATCAAGTATTTTTTTTAATGGAAGAATGTGGCTAATGTGTGGTTGTTGTATTTCACCGATCAAGGTGGCCCACTCATGCAACAGAAGTTGTTGAGGGCTCTACCACTGTTAGGTTGTCTTGCTGTATTTGCAAGGTACACTGTAGTTGTATACACTTAACTTACAGACGTGACTGAATGAACATTGTATATCAACACATTTTTTTGACAATTGATATGACTGTCTTTTTATTTCAGCAACCAAATCAACAAGTAACAAAGTCACCGACTCTAGCTTCTTATGTAATAGTGCTTAAGGATTTGGATGAGAAGATAGACAATATTCTAGACATTCAGTTCCTCTATGGATATTACGAGCCCACATTGTTGTTACTGTATGAGCCAGTGAGAACATTCCCAGGGTAAGCGTACAAATTTAAATAATTATGTATGTTAAATGAAATTGAAGAAATAGCTATGTTTCACAGTCTTTATCCTTAACCAAGTTTAAGACTTTAAGGGCAATATTTCCTGCAAAATAGTTGGTTCTGGGTTCAAAACTACAATTTACTCATGAACCATTTCTAGCTAAAGCGATTCTTGCAACATCTGGTGCTAGGGCAGCGGTTTGTACACCTCTTATGTTACTTATCACTGTATGTGTCACATTGCAGACGAACTGCTGTACGCAGTGATACATGCTGCATGGCGGGCGTGAGTCTCAATATGTCGGCACGCGTGCACCCAGTCATCTGGGCAACCGCCGGCCTGCCCTTCGACTGCATACAAGCCATCCCAGTACAAAAGCCACTAGGTAACAGGATCTTTAATTAAATTTGTATACTGTAAACATTTATGTGGGAATGTGCCCTTTAATTTAAAATATCCCACATTAATAACATCTTATTTGATTGTTTCAGCCAACATATTAATTTCTGGTTGTTTTTAAGTATTATATGACATCCATGAACGACAACCTCAGTTTAATACAGCCTCTTACTGATACATTTTTGTAATGAATACAAGCTTTTTCCAGGTGGATGTTTAATCTTGGCCGTGAACTCCCTCATATATTTGAACCAGTCTGTTCCTCCGTACGGCGTGTCGCTCAACAGTATCGCAACGCACACCACAAACTTCCCTCTCAGTAAGTATTAATGTACTTTGGTTTACTTGAGTAAAAATGAGAGCTTTAGTGGTGTCGCTAGTTTACTTAACTATCATTCAATTATGAATTAAAATATGAATCCTTAATAAGCTTAAGGATTCACATTTAATTCATAATTTAAGCTACAAGCTATTGTGTAACCTTTTGTAATGCCGTAGTTTACAATATCCGGCTCGAAGGACCAAAATGTGTACTGCTAGGGATACTTTAGTGCTGACGACTCAGACAAAATTTCTTCATATTGACCCGAAATTATTGTATTTAAAATATTATTTAAGTAAATAAGATTGTTTTCGATACTTCAACAGGAATACAAGAGGGTGTGTGCATTACACTAGACGGCGCTAGGGTTGCATCGCTGGGGGAGGCTCGTCTGGCGCTCGCTCTGCGCGGCGGCCAGCTGTATGTGCTGACCCTACTGTCGGATTCAGTGCGTAGCGTCAGGAGTTTTCATCTGGACAGAGCTGCTGCGTCTGTATTGACTTCTTGCGTGAGTATTCATATATTATATCTATTTTTTAATAAATCGAATTAATTAAAAAATAATAGCATCACTTTTCTTTTTGTGACTAACCTAAAATTCCAAGGCATGGTTTTCGTCTTAGTTGTAAATTTTACTGGAGTTGATAAAGGTAGGATACACTACCAAAGCCTAAAATATGATTGAGAAACATTTTTCTGCTGTAGAATTTATAAAGTTGAGGCTCCTGTAGTTAAACTTGAATCAAGGCATTCCTTCGTAAGACATTAGATATAAAAGTCAGGTTAAGTATTAACTTAAAATAGAATGTTAAAAAAAGTGTTCTCTGTATAAATATTTGTAAAAAATGTATGCCTTTATTTATCAGATGTGCGTGATAGAGGAAGACTTCCTGTTCCTCGGATCGCGCCTTGGGAACTCGTTGCTGTTACGAGTGACAGAGAGAGAGAACCGGATGCTGTTCTCTGTCGATAAACCTTTGGAGGCCACTGTCGATCTCACAATGCCGGAAAGTGGTGAGTTTTTTTTTAATAATTAGAAATATTAGTAGATTATTGAATTCATTTACTTACATTTCTTTTAACTTTTCCAATTATGCTTGAGCTAATTATGGATATGGTTCTTTTATGGTAGAAGGGGCAATCAAGCAAGCGGGCTACCTGATGTTAGGTGACCCATAGACATCTGCAACAAGCAAACTAGTTGCAGCTGTCCTCACTTTAATAGACAGAAGGGGATAGAAAAGAAAAAGGATGTTTCTTTTTCCTATCCCTCCCCTCCCCCTACAATTCTCTTCCCCTTCCCTTCCCTTCCCATCCAATCTTATTGGGAAAACATGGGATTGGGAGGAGGACTAAAATTGGGCCTTAGGCACCTCACTCATTCTATTTCACGCCTGTATTCTCAGCTTATGGTATTATACCGGTCGAGATGACTCATTCGTGCATCAATTGTTGTTGTTGCTGGCTCTACCACTGTCAAACTATCTCTGTTACTGGTTCACGACAATAGTCGAATAGCGGATTCGAATAATCGGCAGTCCGCATCCTTAACCATTAGGCTGTTGGTTTCAGTTATTAGTTAGATGTTCCTCTCGACTGAGCTAAGTTTTACGTGATGCTAGGCGAGCATTAAGAAACAATTTTGTAAATTCAACACCCGAAGGGAATGAACATCATGAAATACTGTTAAGTATGTAAAAATCTTCAGTTGGATAGCTATAAGTTATTTTTTTGAAGGTGTGTTTCTAATATTTTTATCGAAATTAAATGCCAATGTCTTCTCAGTCGGTAAGTTTCGCGCTTGAAGGACCATGTTATTACAGACAAAGAGAATCCTACTATAAACACCGTAAACACGACAAACAAAGAGACTGTACCACAAAAGGAGGGTCAGGTGGACCCCGCGGCGAAGAAGCGGCGCATGGACACCATCAGCGACTGCCTGCCGACTAATGTGATAGAGATCAGTGACAAGGACGAGCTGGAAGTGTACGGATCTGACATACGCACGTCAACACAGCTCACCAGCTATGTGTTTGAGGTAAATATACTGAATACTTATAACGTATGCTGTGCGGTTGGGTGTACCACCCTTTTTTATGTAGTTTAAGGTGGCAAGCAGTTTATTTGTTATTAAGGGGTTTTTACCCATAATCATCTGCAACAATGCTAATGATTTGCCTCCCTTTTATGGACAGAGGAAGGGATAAACAGAAAAAGTATGTTTCCTTTTCCTATCCATCCCTTCCTACGTCAAATCCTCTTTCCCTTCCCATATTTTCCTTATTATAAAAGGATGGGAAGATATTTATACATATTTTGTGCACTTCCGTTCCCGATAATTTCGTGCACTTCCGTTCCCGATCATTTTGTGCACTTTCGTTCTCGATCATTTCGTGCACTTTCGTTCCCGATCATTTTGTGCACTTTCATTCCCGATCATTTTGTGCACTTTCATTCCCGATCATTTCGTGCACTTTGTATTCTTGATGCAAGCACTCTCATCCAACGCACTCCCGGTGCATTTGTGGCGTCCACCTCCTTCCTTGATCTCGCCAGTAGGACTAAATTGTTAAGGATATAACCGACGCCGTCTGTCACATGGTATTAAAAAGGTATTGATGTATTTTTTATTATATTTAGTGACTGTGTTTAACTTAGAAAATAGTCTTGTGTACGTCACAGGATTTTTACACCAACGGTTCAAGTAAACTTGTGTGTATACAGGTGTGTGACTCCCTGCTAAACATCTGTCCGATCGGTGACATATCGATGGGTGAGCCGCAGCTGCTGAGCGAGGAGGAGCGGCGCGACCTCGCGCTGGAGCTGGTGGCGTGCAGCGGCCGCGGCAAGAACGGCGCCCTGACCGTGCTACAGCGCTCCGTGAGACCCCAGCTGGTCACCGCCTTCCACTTACCGGGTGAGTTGCTACAACTTTGCTACATCTTGTTACGAAATGTTGCCATATAAAATTTTTAGTTGTATGTTCATTAAACACTAGGTGATGTATATGATCTGTTAAATTCTATTGATTCAAACACAAAAAAAGTATAATGGCCGCCATGTATGGGAAATGACGTTTGGTTGTTTACAAGAATCATATCTTGCTGCTTTATTAAGAGTACGTGTAATAGGTTTATATGAAACGTCGTTGATTAGTTCTGATTGTCATCTATACTAATATTATAAAGAAGAAAGATTAGATTGTTTGTTTGCATTGAATAGTCTCTGAAACTACTGGACCGATTCGAAAAATTCTTTCACCGTTAGAATCCTATATTATCCCTGATGAACATAGGTGATAGAATTTTTATTTATAATTATTTAAATTTTTGTTGAAAACCCGCGCGAAGCCGAGCCGCTAGTGAGCTATATATGCCCTCTGTGCTCCAGGCTGCATAGACATGTGGACGGTGATAGGAGAGAGCGAGGGACGCGAGGCGCCCAGAGACTCGGAAGGCTCGCATGCGTACCTCATACTAACGCAAGAAGACTCCAGCATGGTGAGACTACCCCCATATTGTTTTATCGAATTAAAATAAAAAATAATTAAATTAACTTGTGTTAGGAGATGGTTCACGAAAATAGAATGGCGGATTCGAACCCACGACGAATATTTCGCTATTAGAACCCGAAAGCTTGGAGTTTATTAGGTTTTTGGGATATGTCTCGGGGTCGTGAGTGGTTAGGGTGGAGGTCCTGATCGCCCTGCAAAGGGATCCCAGGAAGACGGCAACATAGCGTGGTCCCGTGTTGCCGTAGCACTGGATAAGTGTAAGGGTAGCGCCTGCTTCGCAGGGTCGCGCAAGCTCAGTGCAGGGGGGTGCGTTCTACTGGAGATCCTAGAACCCCCGCTCATCGCACTCGAGGATGACCATCACGGGATTTTTAATGAGTATAACCTCAAATAACCCCCTATTCCCCTAAAAACAGGATATATTTTTTAATATTTCCCCCTGAAACGGCTTCTGGCTTTTGGGAGGTGACAGTTGAGACAGTGAAAGTAGACTTTCAGAATAAAATTTATAAGTGAAAGGGGTTTTCTTCCACGCATCACGTAAGTGTACTTGCTGTCGTTCTTGTTATGTTATTGCATTTTACCTACAGCCTATTGGTCTTAACCGTTGTTTCGTACCACCACAGATCCTGCAAACCGGTCAAGAGATCAACGAGGTGGACAACTCTGGTTTCATGACAGGCTCGCCGACTGTCTTCGCTGGCAACCTGGGCAACAACAAGTACATGGTGCAGGTCACCACCACTGCGATACGCCTCATAAGAAGTAAGGGTCTCCTTTTTGTAGAAGAAAATGAGCAATTCAGCATTCGCAACAATTAGATGCGTTGCCAACACTAATGTAGTTTTGAGGAGGAATATAGATAAGGAAGGAAGGGAAGGGAAACGGAATGAACTTGCAGAACCTAAAATGCTGAAGTATAAATACTTCTACGTGAAGTAGCCCCTGTCTTCTGTGAGGTCGAAATTCATCAGTGGTAGAGCTCGCAACAGCTATATCTGTTGCACGATGGTGTGAAGTAGAAGTATTTCTACATTTCGGGTAATGAGTGAGGTGCCGGAGGCCAAATCTTAGTCCTTTTTTCCCTCCTAGCTTTTCTAATAAGGAAAGGACGGGTAGGGGAAGAGGATTTGACGGGGGAGGTAAGGGTTAGCTTGTTGCAAGTGTCTATGGGTAACGGTCACTTAGTATCGGGTGAACCGCTTGCTCGTTTGCCACTCTTCTTCTATAAAAAAGAAAAAGCTTCCTCGGTTGTTTTGGCTTATTCATGCAACAGCTGCTATTGATAAAACTGGTATTCTTCTTTTGGGTCGAATTTTCTTGTGTCTCTTTGTGGAGTATCCAGTATAAGTTGAGCTGTGTGTCGCAGACGGTGTGCAGCTGCAGTCGATTCAGCTGGAGTGGGCGGCGGTGGCGGGCGCGGTGGCCGACCCCTACGTGTGCGTGCAGTCGGCGTGCGGCCGCGCCACTGTGCTCGCGCTGAGGGAGCTGAGACCTAAGGACCCTATGGTAACGACCGCCAATTGTGATAGCGTTATTCTTATTATTAATAGAATATTAAGTACACTTTAATTTAGTTTATACTTTATTTCGAATTGGAATATTTATTGAAAATCTTGAAGAGAGAGAGTGACAAGACAAGTATTGTATTACCCCTGCAAATCGCTAATCCGTCTGGCCACTATTTAGGTTAGTTTGACGTAAGTTTTAAAATGAGTAGGAAAATACTTCAAATTTACGCTCGTGAAATTATTATTTAAAAAGTAAAACCCAGACAATGCCACGGATATTGAAAATTTCATAATAATATAATAATCGGAACCAGAATAGCTCATTATTATATTATGGGGAGGGGAGGGGTAATAAGAGAAGTGTAGCTTAAAAGAGAAAGTTCTTACTAAAATGGAGAAAGGTATGTTTCGGAGGAGAAAGGAATGATTTTTTTTATGACTGACTTGTGATTGCTTGGAGAAGACAGTAAGTAAGTAAGACATTGGGCTGTCACTCATTATGCGTTTAGCATTCAGTAGCTATTATCAAAGAATTCAATGAAGGGAGAGTTACAAGACTAATTTATGTCCCAAAAGTGAGTGGCAGAGCTGCCAGGGAAATGCCCTAGAAGAACTAATAGCGACTAGATTAGAGACAAACTAAAGAAAGGAAATATTAAGTACCCGTAACCGACGATGTATGGATGCAATCCGTAATCTCTGCCTACCTCTTAAGGTTATATCCGTGATTGTTTTACTAGATATGATCAACTCTGTTGCGTTTGTGTTGCAGTCTGCTCGGCTAGCCCCCACCCGGCAGGGCGTGCCCGCGCGGCCGGCGCTAGTGCGCGCCATGCCCTACCGCGATCTCAGCGGTCTCTTCACATCAACTGACATAGAGAACGTGCAAGTGAGTTTCTATATTACTAGCTTTCCCCCGTTGTTTTATATCACATACACAAACGTTTATATCCTACTTTAGACCTTTACATGCTGAATTTACAAAAATACCGATTTTTTTGATAAGGCGGCAAACAAGCAGCCGGTAGCCTAATGTTAGACCTGCAAATGAATTGCCGATCTTCAAAACAGGAAAAGTGCTTACTCCTTGTACGGTCTCTTCTTGAAGGACAAATTGGTTTGGAAATGCTGCTGGACAACACAAGGCTGTTGTGTGTTGCAGGAAGTTATGTGAAACCGTACAGTTCTTTTCTGAATTTCGTTGTATGTATGTTTATATTTAAAAAATGTTTCGGTGTGGTCACAATCTTAGCCGAGGAAATGGTGCTAGGTGCCTGTGTACTATCTTGCATTTTGTAATATTCCAGGTGAAGGGAGAATTTTCTGGTAAAGTGAAAGGTAAGAACGTGAAAGCGGAAGGTTTCAAGCCCGGCGCCATCTATGAACTCAACGACGACGACGAATTGCTATACGGCGGAGATCAGACGCCAGCGTCTATGGCTAGTGTGAGTACTATACTGTGTTACTTTTCCCTGATGATGGATCCATCAAGCACTGCTGCACGAAGTCTTCGCAAAGGACCGCTGTAAAGATCGATCCCTTGTTCTCGTACAGTTGGACACTCGGACCATTTTGTCTATGACATATCTATGGCTCATGTCTATGGTTTACCTGATATTAATTTCCAGACTTGTAACCATCATTCTAACCTTACAGAAAGGTGATTTAAACCTAGAACATTTAGCTGAACATTTATATTTCTATGTGAGTTATTTCTCTTAGTTATTTCCCGTCAAAGAGAATGAAGAGTTACGGTATAGAAGCAAGCGGTATACGATATTAAGTGGCCATTACCCATAGGCATCTGAAGAAATGAGATGCAGATGCGTTGACTACCTTTGATAGAGGAGGGGATGGACAGAAAAAGGATATTTTCTTCCTTTCCAATCCCTCCCCCGTCAAAACCTGTTTACCTTCCCTTATTAGGAAAGGATGGGAAGGAGAAGAGGCTTGAAAAGAGGGCCTCCGGAAACTCACTCATCGAATGAAATGCGTATTACTTTCACTTCGCTGAGGTCCGTGGTATTTCGTTTATTCGTAATGCCGCTGTACGTGCTGTGGGCTCTAACACTGGTAAACTAAGTGAATTCGAGTATTCTGTAATACATGAATAAACAGCTGCTAAGTTATTGTATTTGTGTTTTACAGATAATGTTGGCTGAACAAAGCAAGAATCCCGGCGTGCCTCGCCGCATCTCTCGCTGGTGGAAGCGCCATCTAGTGGAGGTCAAGCCGAGCTTCTGGCTGTTTGTGGTGCGAGATAACGGCAACCTCGAGATATATTCTCTACCGGAGATGCGACTCAGTTTTCTAGTTAGGGACGTATGCGCCGGACACAGGGTGAGGACTCCTTAGTCAAAATTTTAAAAAATAATTCTATTATTTATATATATTTAATGTGATTAATTATATATTATTAACAATATTATTTTTAATTTATTATTAACTCGCTGAATTTCGTTCGGCCTTAATTATTTTTTTAGATTTTATTTTGCGATAGCTTGATACTAAGAATTAATACTGTATCCGTCTATATAGCTTCCCAATCACCGCATTGTAAGTGACCATTTTTTTATAAGTTAGAATAGGTATAGTAAGCTATCCTTAAAAGATAGATATATGCCATCGCGGACTTTTTTTGTAGATATTTTTAAGATATACAATTCTGTAGTATACAGTATTT
>JWHW01025720.1:22798-63269 GCA_000931545.1 Papilio glaucus | reverse complement strand
TATCCAAGCTAAGTATACAATGCATCTTCATATACAATGCTGTATGTTCTCCTTCCCGGCACATAATATCGGTTTTATTGTTATGTAAAACCGTTATATTAGAATAGAATAAAATAATATCAATAATTTTAGTTTTCACTCCAAATAACGATAACTATGTATAACGTCAAAAATGCAGTCCCTTAAGTGTTATATACAGTTTACAATGGATTTCGAATTTATTTTAAGATATATTGTACTTATACATAATTAATACCTTTTGATAATGATCTGGTATTGGCTGTGTGGTACATTTCGTATCGTTTTGTTTCGCCGCATTCAAATCTTCAAAGTTATCTGACATGTAAGGCATCTGAAAACATAATTAAATAAATTATTTAATAAAAAGCTATACTTTTCAGAGTTAGCGTATCAAATTCAACGTTATCCAGACCTGGTTTCTTCGTGTAGTCTTAGGATTGGGAGCATAGCCGATGGGTCCCTTCATCTTCATCGAAGAAAGTAATTCAGGGTCGATTGGCTTCGGCTTCCTGAAAATTGTTTTAATTCATTTAATATTAAAGTATATTAACGAGGTTACAGAGCTCTGCCTAAGTCGATGACGACACAGCGGCGAAGTACAAGGTAGAAAAAAGTTTACTTATTAACTTAATATAACGAGTCCAACGAATATACTAGGAATATAGCTATGTCGCTCTCTGTACGGACAAGGATACGAGTTGAGAAGTGAATCGGCATGTGAGTCACACTTAACTCATATTAATGCTTCGTGAGATCATAGCAGATGTGATTTGTGATCTGAGAGAATGTGTACGAATTTTAGTGACGATTGACATGACGGATGATCAATGTGAAAGTCGAATACTGTTGTGCCGACCCCGCGTGTAGCGAGAAAAGGACAGGGAGATGATGAATGTAAAGGTATTTTGAACACTCTATGAATATAATAACACAGAAATATATGTGAAGTGTGAAATTACACAAATTAAGTCCCCTATCTCCAGTCTACCTTCGGATGTTTACACATACACGTTAGAACAAAGAGATTCGAATCTTCGTTCATTGTACGTACGGCATACTTTAGAGAGAAAGCTCTATGCATAGCTTATAATAGTTTCTAGAAAAATGTTTAATATTACACGTAATAAGAAACAGACCTGTACACTTTTTTGAAAAATTCTGGCGGTAGTTCGTTACACCATTTGCTGCCGGTCGTCAGAGGAGGTAGTTTCACAGACGAAAACTTAAATTTTTTATCTTTCAAACTTGCAGTAGGCAAAGTTGGCAATTGATCGGCGAACTCTGTTTCTCTATAAATAAAAAAAACCGGTTATTCCATTCAAAAAATAAAAAAAATATTTACTTACATAACAGTTAAAACGTTGAGATGCGATCCTTAAAAAGTATGTTAAGCGTTACTTTGAAAGATTGAAAATAGCGTTATAAGGAAAAAGTGTAGCTTAAAAATGGATGTTGTGACTAGAAAATGAGAAGAGTATGTTTCGCTAGTTAGAGCATGTTGGTAGTATGAATGAAAAGAGTATAACAAGACTATTAAAGTTGTTAAAGATTTATTTATTTAAGTGCACGTACAGAAGCAAAAGATAAAAATTAGATAGGGTACATAAAATATAAAAATAAAATAGATTAGTGGCATACTAAAAAAAGGTGATATAAGGAGTAACCGCAACCGAACGTAAATCCCGAGGATCAAGCCGAACAGTTAGACCTCGGTCATTGACAATTCTAATTGCGCTCCGTTGAGTATGGTCAAACAGAGGAAGCTGGTATTGAAGAGCGAGCGAGTCCAGAGATACGAGCAGAATTCCATGTGCGGCCGAACTTGCGCCTTTAACAGTTGCAGGCGGTGGGCAAGAAATACTGCTTCGTTCTACTGAGCACACCAAGCATATTGGAGACCAACTTTGCCTTGTCTTCCCAGTGATATTATGTATAGTGTTGTACACATTGACCCGCATCTGTGAAGATATGTTATTACATACAATGTCTCAATGTTACTGGAATAATAATTCAGAGCTTACCTCGAGAAATTATTAAATACAGGTTCATTGTTTTGGCGAGGCGAAAACAGATGCAGGTGTCCTCCCTGATCGCCAAACACGAGCGCCTGGCTCGTCGCCGACACGTCCATCACGCTCAGGGAGCTCTGGGTGTCCACCTTAAAATAATTATAGTTACCCAATTAAATAAATAGTTTTTTAAAGGGATATCCTATATTTTCTATCCTCTATCTATCCTTGTTTCATTGCAAGATATGATTGTTGTAAACAAACAAACGTCATTTACTATACATGGCGCCCATTACACTTTTTATATTTTCAACGGAAATATAATTTTGTGAAAATAGTAAGATAAAGTGAAATAAAATTGGGCTAGCAGCGCATCTACAGTTTATATTGTGGATGTTCATGGGCGGCGGTGATTACTTATCTAAAGGCGACCCGTTGATCGTTTCCTTCTCCTATAAAAATCACACATAGGTATAGAAACTGATTTTTTATAATCCATTACTTGAGAATAATTTTTATTAGGACCGTGGTTAGGTCCAACCACACCAGCACATGATGCCAGTGTGCCGTGAACTCCTTTCAAACAATAGCTACTGGTACTGCTGACTCTATATTTTAATTCATCATACCTCACGTGGAACCCCAACTGGTTTCGTAATACTGGAGCGCCTACTTATTAAACATATATTTAAGTTTATCGATTTACCTGGAACACAGACTGCTTCTCCTGTGGAGCATTAACATGCAGCAAGGCGACGTGGCCATCTCCTGAGAGAGCGACAGCGCGGCCGGAGAACGCGGGCAGGTAGTGCAGCAGCAGCGGCGCGGCGGCGGTGTGTATGGAGCGCGCTCGCTCCACTGTAGACGTGTCTTTCAGGCAACGCAAGTCCCAAACCACCACGTAGGGCTCCGCTACTGCAACGCCCCCGGCTCTAAGAAAATAAAGGTAGTAAGCGCTTTCTAGCTTTAATGCCAAATGGGATATGGGTGTCTACATCCGAAAATCTACAAAGGCTACAACGATTTTTATTAAAATTTGTATAGAGATTCGGTCTTTATTTTTAAATTTATCTTTATAGTTGTTTTGTCCGTAAAAACGTCAAAAATATATATGTAAATAATTCATGTGCGCCATCTTTTGATAGGTATTTGTATTATCTATTGCAGGAGCGTTGTCAAGGACTAACTTGATATCTCTTATTTTTGTTAGATTACGCTATATTTAAAAAAAAAACACGATCTTATATATAACAGACAACGCAGAGCGAAACTCGGTTCACAGCTAGTAAATATAAAAGATGTGTATGTATGATCCCTATAGACCCAGAAACGGCTCGATATCAATTTCGATAAAATGTTTAGCAACTGGCTTAGAGGATGATCATGTGAAGTTTGGTAGCAATTGGATCAACATAATCAGTGTTACCTGCGCGAAGCTGAGGCGAATCACTAGTATAGTATGTTTTTGAAAACCATCAGATAAAATGAAGCTTAGGTAGAATTCAAACATAGGTCTGAAAGCATAATAGGCTTTTCTACCTGATAAAGTATGATCGGGTCATCAAGATATTGTTGGTTAATTTCATAAGTCTTGTATATTGTGTCGGCCCTGCTCTAATAATCATCAATGAAATCAATGATTCGGAAATCAGATTATTAGACTGCCATTAAAAATTGATTAAGTTAATCAACCTTGATTGGTCTCAAGTTTTACATTAACACATGTAGAGCACGCAAAATACGGGCTAGCGTTGGAGTTGCGGAGAATAGCACCCTACTACTAACTACCTCATGCAGAGTTAGACACAAAACAAATAAAATTTCACTTAAAGGCATACGGTACATACGACTGTGTGAATCCGCATGATATCAGCAAGTCTCCTTGCATATCCATATCTGACAAGGAATTGGTGTGGGCCCTGAAGGTATGTTCAGCCGCATTCGGAGTTCTAAGGTCGCGTAGTGAGACTTGCCCATTAGCACTCCCACACGCCAGTAGAGTAGCACCACCACTGCGCATTACAACACAACCATCTTCTTTTATAGGCTGGAAACAAAATATAAACTATTTGCACTGCCCATGAAAACATACTATATTGATTGATGGCTAATATAACCAAAATATATAAATATAACCATTGAAAAAAAAATGTATGACTGGATTACTTTAAATGTCACGAAATTTCTGTTTCCTAGTTAACAGGTACGAATCTACATCTGTTCTATTAAATGATTTTTGACTTACTATGACTGTTTCCGTCATTTTAGTTATGTCCAACTGCAATAATTTATTTTGATGACCTCCCATCATAAGCTTATTTGCATTCACTTGTAACAAACACTGCATATCTGTCATATTCCCCGATCTAAAAGCATATGCAAAAAAATAAAATATTTTGTGTCCACTTGTCTTTAACATAACCGCTAAATTCTTATCAATATAAAGTGTCAATACAAATAATTTTAAATTATATCTTTTATTGGTAGTTTGTCATGAGAAATAGTAATCTTTGAAATTAAACGAATTTTATGGATTTTATTGCATTTATATAGAGTTTTTTAGTAATCAATTATGCTTTTGTGTTATTCTTTGATAACCGTTGTTATCACACTTCACATAATAAGGTATTGTGAGCTTGAGTTGCCACCTATTGATTTTCCTACCTACTAGTTTTTATGTAATGCTTATTCGGTCTCATGAGTAACATTGACTAACAATGGATAATGATAACCAACAACAGGATAAAGACATCTCCATCTCATTTGTTATATGTTATTCAAAATGATGCATTATATTATCGGTTATTAAAATAATGACCATCATTAGTTAAAAGATACTGAGATGTCTGATATCATAATTGCTATACTCTTATTTGCTCCTTTAAGTTTTTCTCCTTCATTTATTCCCCCACAATAGTCAACTATTCATACAACTGTGATGTTAACATCACTGTTGTATCTTTGGTTTCTAATTAGTACAATGAAGAAAATTTATTACCTTATTTTTAATTGGAATGTTACCTGTGAGTATGCTTTGGTATTCCTCTTCTTATTTGATGGCGGAGAATTGTTTTTGTCAATGCATAAATTCCCATTTCATCTGTTACAATGTCTCTTACTTCCTCCGACTGGTGAATTTGGAAGGAAGTGTACTTCTGCATACTGGGACCATAATATGATGTAACATGGCCCTAAGGATAAAAGTGAAGTAGTTTTTAATATTGCTAATTTCAAAACAATGGTATTTGTATCTGTTATGTACTGCATATTTTTCACTTACACCTTGATTTCCCATCCATATTAACTCTTCATGTTTATCAAAAACTACTGCAGATACTCCAAATCTATCCCCGCCATCCACCAAAACACTACTCCGTACTTCATATTCTGCTTCTTTTGTTGGTACCAAGAATTGCTGTGAATATTCATTTGCGTAATCATCTGGGGATAAGAAAATAAATATAAAAAAAGATAAATACCTCATATTGGCCAAAAAAAGAAAATGTTGTATGTGGTAAATAGAAAAAAGTAACGTCCATTTCTTTATTTGCTAAATGTCTTCTTACACAGTTGTTACAATCCTAATTAGTTATTAAGAGATAGTTACTTTCAATATAATTATGTCACAGAGTTACGGTAATGTGGTCCCCAACTTAAACATTGGAGTGAAAATATAATTCAAAAAGTATTTCTATATTTTTTCAATGGCTTAAAATATCAGGGTGCATTTTATAATTGGGGGAGGGGGGCACTTGAACATGCAATTTTTTTATATTTCTTTACTGTTTTGATAAGGTGTTTGAACTAAAGTGTATATTTTTAAGTTTTTTCAGGAACTGTGCGTTTCCTTTCAATGCGAGTTTTTTTTACCAAATCTTAAAAGCATTTTTCTTAATTGTTATATACAAAGATCATTCATCAGATCATTTTGAAAGGGGAAAACTCTTTAGTGTCATACACTTTACAAGAAACTTATTTACAGCAAACCAATATATGTTAATTTAGTCACTTTCATGTCAGATTTTATATAAATTGTAAAAGCATTCTAGTAAATAAAGAAATATACAAAGCCGATTGCCGGCGGAGAGAACTTTTGACGCATAATGTTTAAAGCCAGTATATTTTGATAATACGAACCTGTCAACAGATGTTCGGATGGCAAACAATGGTCCGAATAATGGTATTCCATGTTTCAAGATTTAGAGTTTTAGAGTTAATTCTATTTATAATTTATTTTATCATCTATGTAACTATCATGTCAGGATATTTTTTTAAGTTTCATGGTCTGTAAAATAATTAAATAACTTAAGTTTAAGTAGTTTAGCATTAAATTCTGTCAAAACTCAAAACAACAGTAAATTCAACAGCAAGACAATCAATCAACAGTATACGTCATTAACGTGTCGAGCTGTCAATGCTGTCAAATTTAGTTTAGGGTTGTCCAAAACAAACAAAAGTAAGGTAAATTGCTTGTGTCGAGTCGACTCTAGTCGGCAGTCGGATTCGGAAATTGATTCCATGGCTCGGATCGTTGAAAAATTTGATTTATTGTTTCAGAATTTATAGTTACAGTAGATCATAATTTAAATGTAAAAAAAAAGGTTTTCATTAAGATTTTTAATATGTAAGGGGCAAACGACCACCACCTTACAGAGATTATATTGAGGGGACTAGTGATGCTAAAGGAACCCGATACTAACCTAGACTAGACTTATAAGCAAAATATAAGGCCTTGCCTTCGTTTGTAAGGCATTTGTTTTCTTAATTAACCTGGCTTTACACTGCCGAAAACATTAACACAAAACATAATGTCTTGAAACATAATGAAAGATAGAAGGAACCTTGTATTGAAACAAGTTTATACGCCAGTGGAAACCCACGGTTAATACAGAATAAAAGACTGATCCACTACTCCACTAAATTGCCCTAGATCGAAAATATGTAAAACGCTATTGAAGCATGCATTATTTTTATACTGTGTATTTATTTTTATATCGCCAGTCGCCATAAACGAGCAGAGGTCACGCTCATCAAAAACGCGCGTCGTCTGCGCGCACAAAAAACGTCGTATGAAATGATATTCTATACTATAGGTATATTATACTCATACAAAGTCACCGTTCAAAAGTGTTGTACCGTGGGTTTACACTGCCGGCTTCACATTAAACATATTGTCATCTCAGTTTTTTCAGAGAAAGCTTGTACCGCGACAAGATTTTACGCCAGTGGAAACCTATGGAAAGACAGTGTCAGCAACATTTACACATGTCAAATGGTGTAAAAAAGATAGAGTAACTAAAATAATTAGAAAAAAGAGGACAGCTAGTGTTTATCACTTTGACCAAAAAAGACCAAAAAGCGTCCCAATTAAGACGCTTTCAGGTCTTCACTTTTTGATCGCTAATGGCAGATCTACTACTTTTTGTATTATCATTGGTAGTGTGCAAAGGCTATGGTTACATGGTAAACACTTCGCAACTAGCTAAGGCTACAATCTTTTTCAACTATTCGTAATTTACAGGACCTGACACTGTAAAATGTTGATGATGAAACCTACAATACACACATCTATTCGGAATGGCGTGCGTATACAAATATTAATTATTCTTGCAACACTAAGCAGTAAAACAAATATCCAATAAATAATTTATTTAATAAGCCTATTTTCATTGCAAAATTAATAGATACATGTTTAAAACAGATTGAAATAAAGCATTAATCATAGAATAGTTCTTATCAATAATGAATAAATATCTTCTATTTATTATTTATATTAATTATACATTTATCCATTAGCTGTAATAGATACAAAATGTTGGTAATAACTCTTTGTAAACTCTGTCATAAGATCAGGCATTGCTTCTGGTAAAGTAGTTATGTGACGAGCAGGGCTGCCAGAATACCTAGCAAATGAAGGTACAACTGTTTCTGCTGGCAAAACTGAATTGTCTTCAATCATACAGCAGTCTTTTAATACACATCTGCGACCCTGTGAAATATATTAATTTTCTAATTATTTTAAAGCCAATAAGAATTATGTTATAGCGAAAAGTCAGCCTTTATAACATTAAATATAGTTCCCCATAGTAACTTTTATCTTAGGAAGAAGGTGGTAACCTTTTAACTTTCAAATTAAATATATCATTGCGATTAATTAATGATTGATGACTTTATTGCAATAAATTGCACCATCAACAGATAAAAGATGAGGTGAAATTGACACCCCCATTTTCAGATTAAAAATCAGGCGTCGAATGACAGTTATTATTACAAAAACATAAGCTAGAGAATTATGATACCAATCGTTACCGTAATCGTTAGTTAGAAATCAAACACAGGTCCATTATGGACAAGAGTGATCTAAGTGCTAGACAACAATGTAAAGTTTACTAACTACTTTGTTCTAATTACTTACTATCACCACATTTTTTCCGATATATACGTAGGATCCAACAACTGCTGCATTCACAACTGTGTTTTCGCCGACAAACACATGATCACCCATTTGAAGAGGGAAAAATGCCACTCTGTAATACAACAAAAATTATATGATCTTTATGTGGTAAGAGAAAGTGGAAAATTTGTGCAAATGGAACAATGTCTATTTTTGACAATATCATTTAGGAATCTTATCAGTGCACTAAAACTTGAATTGAATAAAAAGAACTGCTTCCTTTAAATATGGCTATATAGTGGTCATTTATTTCATTTAAAAAAAATGATGTGTGTATTTACATTTGGAGATCAAAAGAACAAATCTAGTCAAGAATATAAAGCAGTTTTATTAGCTTATCACCTATTCATATTTGGACCACAGACTGTGAGGTCTGTTTCTGTGAAGAAAACCAACATGAAGTAATTGTTTACTTCTGTGTGTCTACTAGTTGGATGTGAGTAATCAGCAGCTTAAGCTCTTTCTCATTCCCATTCCATTCCATAAGGTGGACAATGCACAATTGTAAATAATTGTATGATTATTCTGGTTGTATTTATTATTATGTGTAGATGTAAAATCGAGAGCTATGGTAGGATTGTGACATATCAAAATAATCTCAAAGTAATCTTTGCCTAACCATCTTGGTTGCAGGCATTAGTACCTTTTTTATTTATATTATTTATTCTGGCAGATTTTAATGGGAATCACTAATTTAAAAAAAAATGAATAAGAAAATAGCCCTAAGATTTCTGCTTTTAACTTTAAGGCTTGCTAAGAAATAAGCTGATTATTTTTTTAAAGTATTGAAAAGCAATTATTAATTTGATATAAGTTTTCTTAAGCATCCTCACTACTGTATTTTAATTAATAAATAAATTTAAGTAGGTATATTTTTTAGAAACTCACAGAAATCTTTAACTTAAGAGATTGTTGGTATGTAATACTAAAAAATGGCTTACCCTTTGCTGAATTTTTTAAAAGGTGGGCGTATAACAGAGCCTTTGCTTATTATACAAAATCTGCCAGTTTTCACATTTGCTAGATCTCCTCTAATAATGGCATCACTTTGTACAATAACTTTGCCATGCAAGACAATGTTCTGTGATCCACAAAGAACTGTTTGCCGACTTACTTTATTTCCAGAAGCCTAAAAAGTAAACCATTTTAGGAACCAATTCAATGTGAAATTACAAAACAACTGCTGTACAAACTAACAGTTTCAACATATTCAGATTTGTTGTAATAAGTATCCTGTAGCTCCATTGTGGATATTCGATTTAAAAAAAAATATTTAAATAAATGAATATTTTTTAATTCAATAGGCCACAAATTTATAGATATATATTATATTATGATATTAGTAATTTAATTAATAATTTATAGTATTCCATTTGACATTGTCAAAATGACAGGAACATGAAAAGGAGGACAAGGAGATTGTTAAAACAATGTGTCCGAAGACTGCTAAATGCAAATACACAAATGAATTATAGTTGTAAAATTACTTTATTCATTGTAATACGTTACGAAATTCACTATTTTTTTTTATACCACACAAACAAAATAATAATTTACAAAATAAAAATCTTCGACATGATTAAAAGTTTCAGGAAAGCCGCATAGATGATTTACCTTGTAAATAAAATTCAGCAAATAAAATAAAAAGCTGGAATTTCGGAAACCGTTTTTCGGTTCGGACTGTAGTTGTTGTACTTTTACATTAACGAGTTTTAGTGGAAATACTGAGTTATATTTTTTGATTCGTCATTTTTCATTCTACTGCTAATAATTATTTAAATAAACGAGTTCTCACTGAGATTTAGTACTATCAGTACAATGGATAGATACATCATACGAGAAACGAAGCCTAGTTAGTTTTAATTATTTTTTTCGTTGTCATTATTATTAGCATAACATTTATATTCCCAGTGTTTGAGCCTTGTTTATTTGTTAACTATTTCTGCTAATTTCTCCTACGTTGCATTAATGTAAGGAGAAGAGGTATTTTTTTTTATTATATAATTACCACAATTTTCAGCGAATCTACAACCAAATCGAATTATTGCGTTGCCGTCAACGAATACGGATGACACTAATATAACCATTTTAGAGTAAGTCACCTGAATTGTTTACTACATCTAGAGACAGGTTTTTTAATAAAAAAAATTGAGATGGCCATTCTTACCCTTTAGCGTGACATATGGTTTTAAGTTGTTGACCTGATATCGTAATGGTTAGGTTACCATTTACTTTGGCTGGAGTAAGGCATCTTATTTTGATATTTTTATATGGAAGTTACGGATTAACTATCAGGCGGAAATTCTAATGTTAAGAGATCAATTTCCAGAACAACTGAAGGTGTGTTGGTGGACTTTTATATCTCGGGAGCTGGTTTTTGGTAAGAATAAGAAGTAAGGGGTTGGAAGGGTATATTCCCAATTCAACCATTCCCATTGATAGAAAATACCTCGGTCCTCTCAACTGCACACTCATGTTAAAACTCATTGGACTAAAGTCGTTGATTATTTAGATGTACACAGTGAACGAATAAAACATGTTTTATTTGTTCATTTGTTTACACCTGTTTCTAGCTTGCTGTTGAAACATACATTATTAATAATTATAATGCTTCTTAGTATTTCGACTGTCTAAAAGTGACTGTCTAAAAATTATAGGCCAGATAACACATATTACGATGGTTATGGTCCGGTGTTTCCAAACGCTCAACGCATTCATAATCCGGGTATTGTAAGTATATTTCCACGTATACATTATTCAATATTCTTTATATCTGTATGCGAATAATTATTGCATTTTCTGCTCTCCGCGGTATTCTTTTTAAAGTGAAAACGTCTTTAGCCGCGTTTAGTGACGTTTGGTAGACGAAAACATGGTTTCGCATCTTGGATTTCGGATTCGGCTTCTCGACATACTATAAAATATTAAAATGTTAAAAAATTTAATTGCGAATGCTCAAAGTATTTAAAACACCTTGTCTAATCCAACAATTTATTATCTGCTTCACAGTTTGGATATAAAGTTCATATTAATTTACTAGATTTTTGAATGAACACACAGGTGTTAAATATTTTTGAACAATTGCCAACTATTTTGAGTTTTCACTACTCTCGGCAGTCTGACCGCCTGTTTTGTTTTGTACGACGACAATGAAGCCTATATCAAATCTTATCGGTTGGAGTATGTATCGATTGGAGTGGTAAGTATGACAAATCATGGGGCGGATTATGATGTCACTTGATAGCCGCGGTAACAAAATATTTCGTATCATACATACGACTTTACGATTTCTATCAATATACTATATTAAACAAAAATATGAAATGCATACGAAATACAAGTATTGTAGCTCTTAGATAAAAAGTTCTATAAAAATATAATTGCCTTGTTTTAAACTCACCAGGGCTTCTTTTTTAAATTCTTTTTCCATCGCAGCAAAGCCACGAAAACTCCTAACATTTTAATTAAGGTTACTTCAACGTCAAAGGGACTCTGAGTTTGTGGCTGAGGCTGAGGTATTGTTTAAAGAACAAGGGATTAACTTTGTTGTTTGCTTAATCATTTTGTTTTGTGTTTTAAATGAACTTTTTTTACACGTAAAATAGATAGTTCAAAATCCTGGTCACATTCAGTTTGGAATCGAACCTCGGCATTTAGCAGCGTATCCCGGGAGTGGAAATTATATAACAGGTACCTTTTTACGTCGTACTTTAATTCCAAGAAATAGTCATAGAAATGAATAAAAAAATACGGGAACTAAAAATGACGAAAAGCGTTAAATTAGCAGTGGCCAAACCTGGGGGTAAAAGTAATGAATGCTTTGCAAACAACCTCATCTTATTTTAGGTAGCAACGTGGCCTCTAGGATGCTGCACGGGGTGTGCATCATCATCTATTCAAGAAATATGTATATGCAATTGATTTTAAGATATTGCGGTATTACATTTCTACGTTGAAAGTGCTTTGATAAAGGCACTAGAATTGATGTAATACAATCTTCTGCTTTGCATTTTTTGCCCTTACCACGCTTAATATGCAATATTTTACTTACGAGAACGTACTTGATTCATCCTGAGCTCAGTTTTTGTAATATAGGTACGTCAATGTTTATTCAAACAATCATTTATGAATGAATTAATGTCAACGTTTAGGTCAAGTTGGTGAAGTTCTTATTAAACACGAAAGTTTTGCTGTTTATGCTTTTTCAACCTTGACCACATCCAAGCGGAATGTAGTCCTTTAAGCATCGTAAAATGTCACAGTTAAAACGTCCTTCCATTTATTTTTGGTGTCAAATAAGATAACTCAACATTTCCTTCTTGTTAATTAGGCCAACAGCAAATTCAAGGGCAACTAAACAATCAAGGACAGCAGTACATTCAAGGTCAGCACAACATTCAAAGGCAGCAAAACATTTTGGGGCAGCAAAACATTCTAGGGCAGCAGTACATTCAAGGCCAACTAAACAATCAAGAGCAGCAGTACATTCAAGGGCTGCAAAACATTCAAGGGCAACAAAACATTCAAGGGCAGCAATATATTCCAGGGCAACAAAACATTCAAGGGCAACAGTACATCCAAGGGCAGCAATATATTCAAAGGCAACAGCAAATTAAAAGCCAACTAAACGTAGAACGTTTCACGAACACGCTACAAAATTTTCAAGAGCACGCTGATCTTAATTTCCAGAATATTACCCCAGACACAAAAAATGCAGTAGTTTACACTAAATACGCGAACAAAACATTCGTGGGTGCTGAAAAAACTTCTTCAAGGAAGTATGTAAATGCACCTCAATTTACTACAAAAGGTAAAATAGCTTATTTTGTGTTGATAGAACTTTAACAACTATGATTTTCATGCTATAGATTCTTTCTTTACCTTTCCTAGTGTTTTATACATAAAGGTTGACAACCATTCTGCAGTTCTGGTGGTGCGGATTTTTGTATCTAACATTATAGAACCGACTTACGTATAGAAAAGGAGGTTCTTGTAGTGGGCCGATATTCTCATTTCGCTTGTATTTATTTATGTTTGTTACCTCATAACTTCAACACTTATGAATTGATTTTGGAATTTATTTGGAAATCCATAGTTTTTGTTTAAAAATATGTATCATTTGAATATTATCCCCATACGATAGGTGGTTCCAGAGTTATTCAGAATTTTAGTTAATTGAAGTCGATTTTTTGTAGTTTTCTGCGTAAAAATTTTATATCTATACATTTTACATCTACATTTCACAAATAATGTGATGTGTTGTATATATCACCTATTGATTTATATTTTGTCAGCAAATTGTGAACTGAACGAATCATTCACAATTTAACGTGGCATTTCTACACAATTTATAAACTATCGAAGTCAAATAGGCAAATTGTGAGCTGATATTATTTTGCTTGCGGTTTTAAGTTAAAGTTAGAATGGAACATAATTATATGTTATGTTCGTTAAGTTGAATATTATATACCTATGGATATAGAGTTGACGTTTTCCATTTTTTTGGATATATAAAGTGTGGGCAAATGTGGTTTGCACGTTACTTAGGTCTTGATTTAATCTCGTAGATTTAATTATATAACTACAAATTCGTAAAATCACTTATTGTAAGTAGTAACAAAAATAAACCGAAAACGGAGTGACAGCTCCATGACGTCGCCTTGAGTGACGTGTACGAAAATTCATGGATCTGCCGAAGTGAAGTTATTACCGCTCGGTAAATCTTTCGCCTCTATTTAAAATAATAAATAAATAAATATACGCTCACGCCCGTAACCCAGAGGGGTCGGCAGAGATCATGTATCTCTATTTTGCGTGATCCTGGCGCGATAGTACCCCGTTTTTCATTCTTTCATCTACAACTACAAAATCTTATACTATACTTCTGTCGCGCTCTCTTTTCCATGTATACATGTGAATCTTTTTGTGGCAGAACAAGGTATCTGCTACAACAATATTCTTTCCCAAACACACCCCTAGAAGACTTTCGCCATGCTCCCAGCACACTTTCATACCCTGCCATTTTTACACCAACCCTTCCAATAAAATAACCGGATGCAACATATATACAAATATTATCTTAAAAAGATGTATATCAAAGAAAAATACATTTGTTGAGACTGACATGTTAAGTCAATTTGTCAATGATTAACAAATTCAGAATTTGACAGTCGAAAGCCTATTTCGATTACAAACTGACGAAGTTTACAATCAGTCAGTGACATATATATTTATCGTACTTAAAGTGTGCACAATGTTAGGGAGGAATTGTAACATAATTTTTATTTATATGCTCTACACCAATATGGAAACAATCTAGATGCGTAGATACGTATAATAAATGTGTGTTACACTCCATATAGTTATAATCAACCAAAGCAGTTATAATCTTGTATTTTATTTTCAAATCAAGAAAAGTCTCAAGCAAAAGTTTTACAATCAGAGCAATTGAGTTTTTATGGAGAGGCCTCAACGTCGTTGCTAAATGAAAAAGATGCATTTCCAAAGACCGTAGCGATGCCTCCAAAAGGTAATTTATATAATATTAAGACATTTTTGTAAGTTAAGGTAAAACAGGAGCACAAAATATTCGCAATACTAAAAGTATGGGTGTGCTTTCTTTTCTTATTTTGAAGTAGACATAGAAAAGGAGTAAGAGAACAAGCGGATCAACTGATTTTTGTGACCATCGCTTTCGCCGCTATATACGTATACCGGTGCGGTCACTAGAAACAAGTAAGAGTTAACTTCATCGTTTCAATCTATTCGTCCTCTGCTGGACGTAGGCCTCCTCCATTGATTGCTACAAAGATCAGTCCCCTCCCGCCCTCATCCAGTGGGCTTCCGCAACCTTGACCAGATCATCGTTCTATCGTGTGGGAAGCCTACCGACGCTGCTACCTTCATAGTTAAAATACTATCAATGTATGATTATTGTCATTCATCACATCATCATATTAACTATGTCACGCCGCGGTAGAATATGAATCTAATGCCACCTCATTCTTAAAATTGGTCAAGCCGTTTAGGCTACAGGGGGTTCTAATAGAACGGACGCACAAATTTTTGAAAAACATTACCCTCCTTCTAGGTTAGTCGAGTAAAAAGTGGGAGAATTAGGCTACCTGTTCATTGAAGCGAAGCGATGCTGCGGAGGGGGGAAACGGGAAAATAGTATCCAATAAGATTGTATAAATTACCTGTGTTTGGTTTGTGGTTGAGGACCAAGACAAGATGGCACGTCTAGTAGTTTCACGTCCATCGCGCGTACATGATTTCTTTGTCGATTTTAAGTTAAATTTCTCTGTAAACTGTATCTTTCAAGCTTTTATCATCATTGATCAGCTTTTCGTGTTTATGCAAATTTTGCGGTACTTAATTGTACCCTTGCGAGTTGAGACCCAAAACTTTTACTCTTACAAACTGTTTTTAATTAAACTTGGTTATACAAATAATTTCCTTTCCGTTAATTTGTATTTGAAGACTCTGTACGCTAGCAAATAGACGTTATGCCTTAATGTTCATTTAAACATTCATAACACAACATAGGTTCACTTCCTGTCATATATGTGTCCTAATCACATTGGTGACAGTTGGATAGCGATTGTTTTTTTTTTGTCTACTCTCAGTGAGAACTTATTTCTTAATTTAGTTTGAGCAAGACAGGCAAATTAAGAAAATATAGATTAAGTTGGCTTTAACTCAAAAAAATCAATCTCCCGTCCCAAGATTCAGTCTAGTCGAAGGATATGCGTTAGCTATTTTTGTAATTTTCAGAACAGACAAATAAACCAATAGATAATATCGTTGCGAAGAATGAAGCACAAAGTCAGCGTAAATCTCGTTTTGATCAGCTAAAGGTATGTTCTATCTATCACGTAGACTGAATTCCTCCGAAGTAGCTGGACAGTTTTTAACCGACTTCAAAAAGGAGGTTATCAATTCCGTGTGTATGTTTTTTTAATGTTTGTTACCTCACAACTCTGCTCCATCAAACTCCAATGACTCAAAAAATAAATATGATTAAGAATTGATTCTTATGTTTAATTGCCTAAAAATATTTTATACTTTTAAGTGCGTTTCTTGTTTTTGAATATAGTTTTTATTGAAGTCGGTTTGTTTTTGTTTAAAAGTTTTTCGACGACATTTTTGGTGTGTGTGTGTTTGAGTGGGTTCCGGGATGGGATTAAATATGATACTGTTTTGATTGTGATGACTATAGTAAGTAGTAAGGGAGGAATATATTATATTATAGTAGTAGTAAGGGAGGAATATATTATATTTTTCCATAATAATTTATTTTATAGTTAGTGAAATGTCTTTGCGAACTAAGTCCAACCCAACTGGGTAAAAATGTGGCAGCTCATTTCAGTTACGTAACCAATTTTATTACTTGGTTCTTGGCTACATACATTCCACCATATCTAGACCATATAGTGAAATATAATAAATCAGCCTTTTATACAATGTTCCCCACTGCAGGGGCACAGGCCTAGAGAGGGAAGGGGCAGTAATCCACCACCCTGGCCCAGTGCGGGTTGGTGGATGTCACATGTCTTCGAATTTATTGGTTCTAAGACATGCCGATCCTCACTATGTTTTCCTTCACCGTTTTTGGAGCAGTGGTGATGAAATAAATCAACACAAAAAGTAAAGCGCCTGCCTGGGTTCGAACCCGCGACCTACAGTACGTAAGTTGGGGCCTAAACCACTGAGCCACCACTGCTGTAGTGAAATAAGTCAAAAAAAATACATATTAATTATTATTAATAATAATTGAGATAGTTTACTTAGAAAGTTACTTTTAAATTGAAAATCGATAAAACTACTTAGGTTTTTAATTTGACTCGATCTTTTTATATTATATTATATTTAATCAGTTTTTAATCAGCCCCCAAGATGTATTATATGTCACTTTCTTTAACGCAGAAAAGAAGTAAGCATTAATGTCTACTTGAAAGGACATATAAATTCCAGTATTAAATAATACCAATTTATATTTTTTGTGCTTCATTGCTCCTGAAAATAAAGCATGCGGTAAAAATAAAACTCCCAAACTTTAGATCTCAATTTATGCAATAGGAAACCTTTCACAGTCTTTCATTTGTATAGCCTTTGATCAAAAGCGTAAAGACGTGTTACAATTGTTTATAATGTACCTACAATGTGTTCAGGCGTTAAATAAAAGCGGACCACGCGCATTTTCCGGACCTGTGGAGAAGGTGCTCGAATGGCACAAGGCTCTACAGGAAGTGGGCGTTTTGATAATTTACGAGATTGTTGGTGAGTCAAAAACACTTGTCTATATTTTTTTTAATGCAGGGACATAATTTTGTGCCTACTTAATAATAATTCGAGACATTATACGAGATCTTAGGTGCAAAATGTTTATGTAGCACCTTTAGAGGCGTGAAGCTGTGTATGTTGGGAAAAGCTAATATTAAAAATTATTTAACACCCCCAACACATGGCCTAACTATCGTCACCATCAGCCAACACTCCAATTCTAGATGTAGCCCTCGCCCATAAATTGCCGTACACGTTACATACTATATTATACCTTGCCGTCCTTCGAATCATCTTTTGGGAGATCTACCTACCATGCATTATATATACGTGAATTATCTAGAAGTCTATTTAAACACCAGTATTAAACAGATCGGATAGTCACGCGTTATTTGAATGTGTCATTGACTCTTTACAACTTAACAAATTTTGCGATCTTAGTCAAATGGGAAAAAGAGGCCAACTCGTAGCTTTTTCAACCACATACCGCAGTTGTGTATGTTACTATTACGCACTATTGTCACTATACTCGTATATGTTCAAATATTATGGCGTTCCCTGAAGGATTCATGTATTTTCTATGGAACAAGATGGAAAACGAGGAAGCAGGTCCTCTGATATTAAGAGACCGCTACCCACAGGCAAACATCAAATGAGTCCCAGATTCATCGCCTATCTATGCACAGAGGAGTGGACAGACAGGAAAAGAGATATTTCTTTTTCCCCATTGATCCCCTCCTCATCCCATCCTATCCATAATGCAGTCTATGCCGTATGTTATTTTTCGATATTTTTAGCTAAGTGCTTAAACGTGAGTCAGGGCAGACCTTGTGAGAAGATTTTACTTATAAGAGATGAAAATGGACCGGCAATGCAAGTTGTATACTACGAGATTGATTTTCTTTTGCCTGAATTGACATTACCTTGTACTGTTAGGTGAGAATTCATGGTATTTTATTAACGTTTTGTTACTTCAACATATATAATTTCGACTATTTTTTGTCGACTATTTTTTGACAAAAAGCGCAAATAACCCAGGAGACTATATGATGGTTAGTTACCTTACTGACTTATTATATATGCTGTGGTGGGTGATGTGAGGCATAAATCTCATTTAAATAAACAATCTTCAATTTCCTTTATTTTGTACATACTAATCGCCACTTTAATGACGAACAGCATGTATGTACGAAATAGCGATAGATCTTTAAAATGCTGCAAGTAGATTTCATATGGCAGGCAAACGAGCTAGCGACTATGTCCACTGTGAGCTGTGTGCAGCATTTGCACCAACGACAAGAGGCATAGATGAGCTACGAGCCTTTGTGTTGGAATGAGAAGAAAAAATTTGACTCTATATTACATGAAGAATATTTGTTATAAAGGTGTCCGGAAATTACTTATACAAAGAAGACCGCAAATTCTTCGGCCGGATATATGACGATTTAACTCACTTAAACCAAAGTTTGTTTTTTACTAATTTGCTTAGTTTGGGTTTTAAAAGTTGAAGCCCTTGGAGGATGATATATTTTTCACAAATAAGTGTCCAATAATAGGTTTTATTCATTCATATGTCACATGTTTATAACAGTAAATTGTATCTTTTTATAGAAAAAAACCCACGGTCACGATAGATTATCTACCCATATCTCTGTAAACGAAACTGAATTCTCCAACTTATTTGAAAAAGTGTCAATTTTTTCTAATGTTTCAAGCCTTCTGGCGCACAAACTAAGCGAATGTAGGTAAATTGAGTTACCTAAATTAACATTTTTTTTCGACCAAGGATTGTGTCAAACACGCTGCTAATGCCAAGTTTGTTTTTGAAATAAACTGACTCACATGTTTACTATAGGGTGGTAGGTCGTATGCTGGTTGGCACGAGCCGTCTGCATGCGTTCAACGTGCGCTTGGCGACAGGGGACGATGTCGTGAACCTGCCTCGCCGCGCCGCTGTCGCTCAACACCAGTCCAAGCTCTGCAAAGAGTACACACAATAAATACTGCACCACTGTTTAGTACCATTAAGTCTTAAATAAGTAAACGCATCCAGTAGATTTATTATTAATTTTAAGTTATTTGTTATTAAATATTACCAATTAAATTATATAATTCTGGATTCCAAATAATCAAACGTGTAAAATGGTATTTTTGACATCTGAAAAAAATGCCACTTGAATGATATAGTTTTGATCTCAAGTAATAACATAACCAGTGGATTTAATGTAAGTACATTGTACATCACAAGTTTTCACACATTATCACTTGAACTGCATCTCCTTTGAATTCTAAATAAAACGTTTTAATTCTAAATAAAACATTACGAATTAAATTATATCGTATTTATTTTAAATCCTACATAAGTGAAATCGCATATTATATTTATTTTTTTTACAGACAGGTAGATAATGGGCAGATGATTTTTTTATTTTTTCTTAACGATTCGTCATACATTATAGCTAAGAACCACATTAGCTTTCGAAGAGAAAAAAGCACATTAAAATCGGTCCGGTGTGGCAGCCACGATGCCCCCCGAGGGTCATGCCAAAAAAAAATAGATGCTGGGTTCTTGACTTCGGCAGCTTGTCACACCAAACTGAAAATTAAAATTTCAAAAATTCAAAGGATTTTCGTAACCGCGAGATACCTGCCAGAATGGTATTTTTTTAATCGGCGGGTGGTTCAGTAGCTTTTAGTCTATTGAAATCACCTTTTTACCTCGAGGGCTAAAAAGAAAATAATTGCTTTTGGTAGTAAGTAAGTACTCTGTGGTTAAATTTCTGTCATAAACAGATGTCAAAACTAGTGACACATAGATAAAAGATTTAAATATAACGATATTTCAGATTTCAAACGGTAAGCATAAAAAATAAATATTTTCACTATGTATAAAAGAGGAAGCTCTACAATGAAGTCAGTAACACACATTGCTAACTATGATGACGACGACGAGGATGATGAACCTTCAGAAGAGTCTTACATACGCTGGAGCAATTTAATATTTCTTCCTTTCCATCCCGTTTTCAAATTTTTGGTTCTGCTATCGGTGATCGTGAAAAGCATGTTTGTAAGTTACTTTGGATACCATATATTCGAACATTAAAACGCAAGAGCGATAATTGAACACTTATCACACATCAGGTGAAGCCTAAAATAGAACATTTTAGGCTTCATCTGATGTGTGACAAGTGACTACTCCGTACGCATCAATAACAAGCAGACTAGTTGCAGATGCTTTGCCTAACATTATTTTAAAATTCATAAAATCCAAAATATTATTGAAAAACATTTTTTTCTCATATTACCTTATAACATTAGCTATCCATATTAAAAAATTTCACTTCACTTTGTCTCACGATTTCCACAAAATCACATTTCCGATGAAAGTATAAAAAATGTAATGACCGCCATGTATGAATGACGTTTGTTTGTTTACATCAATCATATCTTGTTCTGAAACAAGGCATACAATATATTAAAAGCAAAAGTGCTAGTGGATGATCTATTTTTGTCACCTTTGATAATGTGTTAAGTTTTAATTGGTTTAGTTGGATTAGCTATACAAAATAATATTGTCGAAAATATTATCCCAATTATAATATTTTTATTCCTTAAGGCACGTTTTATTTTTAATGAAGACAATAAAATCGTGGGTGCAGTTTAGTTGAAACATATGATGTGCTGCATACGTTTCAATGAGTATAACTGTAGTTTTTTTTTAAACAAAAGTCGTTGATTTTAAATTTGCATATAATTTAATAGACTATCATTTCCAGGGGCCACTTCAAGCAGTCTTCCCTATTGTGTATTGTTCGGACGTGCTTGATAATAATATTTATCTGTTCTTAATAAAATATTTTTATATGTATTGTTCTGACGTCATCTACGGCATTGACACCTGTCTGCACATAATGCATAGGTAAGGGATGTTTTTACAATAACACAAATAGTTATTACAAAACTAATAGTTTTGTACCACTGTTCCAACACACAAACATCATTGATGGGGAATAAGATATGGACGTGCTACCAAAGATTTCGTGATACAAAATCATCGCGGTCTGGTGTTTTTGCTTATCAAATTTAAAACATAAAGAAGTTAAAATAAACTTAAAGATGGCACGTTTCATTAGCATTAATTTGGGTGAAGAAATAAGGCATAAATTTAAATTAGAGAGAATAAACTAATGTATCTGCCGTCTTGTTCTGAAGATATAACACTTCTTTTTCTATTTCAGACAAGTTACCGATGAGGCAATGAGACGCGAGTTCTTGCCTAAATCAGCTTTTTTGCTTCTGATTGACATAATGTGCATTATACCATTCTTTCACCTAATGAGCAATGCTGTTTGTGTAGAGGTAGACTTCTGGCCGAATATGTTATCTTTCATTGAATTTATCACGTGAGTTATCTCAATAAAACAGCAGTTTTTTATTGGAATAAAACGAATTAAAATCGGTAAAATTAGTTTTATTCCAATGTGTAGTATTCGGGCAAATATAAGAAATCATTAACAGTTTTTTAATTATCTTTCACTTAATCGTGGTAGAGATTAGTTATCTGTGCAAAAAGTTAAGGTTATTTTGTAAGGATAAGGAGTAGAATAATGAAGGAAATAAGTCCTTTTTAATTTTGACATTGCGACAGAAAACAAATTTGTTTCAATACATTCATAATATAAGGGAACTACGAACTTGCATCTTACATTTGGAAACTAGTAGTAGTAGATATATCTATCATCTTTGTTGCGTTATCTTTATGTAAACATACATATGTATTATTATACTATACTAGGTAGGTAGCGCTGAAATCCCACAATTTCCAGGATTCCAATATCGGAACATTCATTATAATCTGAAACGTTTTGTATGTTTTTTTTTCGATTGAAGCCAACATCTTCTAGATCTGCTCGTTCCATTAATGTTTTTCATGTTGTTTTTCTCATTGCAGCATCTATAGGGTCGCAGAATATTTTTCCCTACTCACAACACATGACTATATCAAACTAACTATCGGGTTTACAATCATGAATATTATAACTGTCAATTGTATCACTTGTATTTTAATGTTGATGACGTATATCGGGCTGTGTGAATCTTGTACTGGCACTGCTGTTTACAAAGACTGGCGAAAATTTGTCATGTATAAGGTATGGACAGTTTTTTGAAATAAATTCCTAGTTATCACGGGCTTAAACTTTGTTTTTAAATATTTTTACAAAAATTCAGCGCTGAAAATGACGAGCCTTTGATACCCAAGATATTGTTTTCCTGTAATTTGGAATAACCTTTATTATTACGGCTATATTACCTTTTCGGTGAAATTTCTAATTGTTTTATCATTAATTTTATTTTTACTAAATGTCTGTCGATATACAGATGAATTAGAATATATAGCTTGAATTAATAGTTTCAAATATATATTGTTCTTAATTTTAATTTCAGCTGAACGAGACAAGTGAAACATTTACAACATACGTTTACGGAGCGTCGTTTATTTTTTTCTTTCCCGTAAATTATATGTTCGACGAAATCAAAGCCTCAACTTTGTTGGAATACGTATTCTTCAGTGCGCTGATGATATTTTTCTATCTCATCTCAACCTTTGTTATTTTTCCCAAAATGATCGCTGAATCACTGTTGAAGTTACATTGTATTTTTTCGTTTCACCCACGAGTACAGATTATAATAGGCGAGGCAAAGAGAAGAAATCCGTCGCCGAAGGCATACGTAGACGTAAAAAACTTTTATGCGTTAATGTGGAAAAAACACGACGGTATAACACGACTTCCTAATATAATCGCAGAACTACCTCGATACTTAAGAACAGAAATCAAACAGGATCTTGTTTGGGCCGTGTTTTACCACAGCCCCACTTTAAGGAGAACATCGAATGCATTCCAGAGGTGGGTTTGCGACTCTATACATTTAGACTACAAATTGCCAGGTTCAAGGTTCTTTGTGGGGCCCCACTGCCAGACGCATTTATATTACATCAAGTCTGGAATAGTTCAATTAATTTCAATGGACGATGGCATCACACCTATAATGTCGGTCACGAGTGGCACTATCTTTGGCGACATCAGTTTCTTCCTGTCTCCTATAAAACGAATAGTTATGGTGCGGTGTCTTACGTACTGCGAAGTATTTTATTTGCCTCGTGCGGATATTCTCAAGGCAATGCATAAGTTCCCAGAAGATCGAAAGGAAATTTTACAGCGCGTAAAAGACAAAATTAAGCACGCTTATACGCTTTATTCTTGTAAGAAGCACGTAAGGGGATTAGACAGGGCAGAGGATGAAGGCATTGCTTGGCTGAAAAAGCGATGGTGGGAGATATCGGAGGTCGTGTCCAGTTTTAACACCAAGGCAGATCACCACAGTAAACCTTGTTTGAAATTATCGGCAGAAGAAGTAGTCTACCATTGCCCTAAATATCTTGGGCAATTAGTTTTATGTACAGATGGCGAATTACGGAAGAATTCATTGTTTGCAAGTGTTCGTTTTCCGTTGCTTCTTGTTCCAAATTCTAGTTTTAGTGTGGTATGGAACAGAATTGTTGTAATCACGGTTTTTCTTGTTTTGATATATTATCCGCCAAATATTACGAGGCTGGATGTACCTGTTTGGTTTAACTTTTTCCAAGTATGGGCGGATTTCGTTTATGTATCTGATGTTTGTGTGTCTTTAATAACAACAATGGAGAGTCAGGAAACTGGCCGTGTGTATTTCGCGTCTGTGATGTTTGCTCGATTTAAAAGCGTGTGGTTCTTTATTGATATCATGTCAGCGGCATGGTTTGAGACTCTAATGAGGCTTATAGGAACACCTCAATACTATTACACCGTACAATTTAATCGTCTATTAAAAATTTACGTTCTCTTTCCTAAATGGAGTTTTGGAAAAGATCCATTGATTTACGTCTTTGCTAAAGTCTGTTTAATTCACTTGATATTTGTTTATATAATGAGTTACTTAACATTTGCTTTGATTCAAATTATTCCCGAATTGAGTCCTGTGAATTTCTTTGGCGAGATATTTTGCAGTTGGAGGGTTCCTAAAGATAAATGTGTATATAGAGTCCTTCACGTCTTCGAAATATTTCTTGCGTGGGTTTTGGAATTTCTTTTTTCCAATAACACTACTCAAAATTTAACTGATGTTTACGTGTCAACTATAACTATTTATATCGGATATTTAATCTTCATCTACTGCAAGACAGCTTTGATTGGAATATTTCATGCCAACAACACTGGGATATCTAAGTATCAATACTTTGTGATAAATGTCACGAACCATTACAAGCAATTTAAAATACATCCTGAGCTATTAAGACGTTTGAATCGGTATATGATGTGCCATTGGAAATATTATAAAGGAATGGATGTGTTATATCCTAATATATTAAAGAACGAACCTTATGATATATACTGGAAAGTACACGGTGAAGTGGCAGAAAATATAATAAGGGAGTCCCCGCCTTTTCTGCTTGCCGATAACGGCCTTATAAGAGAGTTAGCTTACAACGCTAAGTTTATTTTGCTTCCAAAACTATCTACTGTTATTATTTTTGGTCTCCAACCGAAAAATGTAACATGGCTTGTGCAAGTGAGTTTAACAAAATTAACTTATTATATTTTTGTTTGTGTGGCGTTACTGTAATTGTACTTTTTTTTCAAAATAGGGTTACATTAAAAGCGAGTACCACAACAACCAAGGTGAATTAATTAAAAGTGTGTACAAGCCGGGCGATTTGCTCGCATTCACGTCTACCTTCTTCAACAAACCGCCGCTCAGGACATACATGGCTTCCACCGAATGTGAGGTACGTACATTATTTCCAATATAATTCTGCTGAGATTATGAGTCAGGGTATGAAATTTTTTGTCAGTTTTCAAATGTATTTGTCAAGTTGTAGACACTTAGTACTTTATGAAACTAAAGCTACATTTAAACTAATAGTTACTGTATGTTGTATACAGTAACTATTAGTTTAAATGTAGCTTCAAAATACTATATATTACTATAACAAGGTTCAAAACACTAAACCCTACTAGTCAATATGAAGGTTGAAGCAGATGTTATGTTTTATTTTATTATCAGTGTGTGTCAGTGTCCCTGGTGCAAGCAAATGTCGACTTTAAGATGACGAATCTTTTACCCCGACTATACATTTGTAGCACTAATAAAAAAATGAAACCTATTCCTGGCTCTGAATTTCCCTTGCTCCATTTTTTTCCGATATACATACATTTCTAGGACAATCTTAAAACAATACAAAAATAATAAGGATAAAAAATTACTCAGGATATGTCTGTTTGTTTGTCATTCATTGTTTGGTACGAGAATTATAAATGTATATACTAAATAAAGAAATACATGTTCATCATTTCATTTTCAGTCATAAAGAAATTAAATTTAAAATCATATTTATAGGTTCTATTCCTCAACAGAACGACTTTCTTTAAAATTTTAAAGCGTTATCCGCTCGAGTGGTCGCAATTCAAAGACTGCTTGGAAGAATTTAAGACGAGATTTGAAGAAATAACTCAAGACGATATCCTAAAACATAGAGATGTAAGCTATATATTTAAAACACGGCTATTGTCCAAGATTTTTGTAGTTATACTTATTTGTCCAGCTTGGGGTAAAATTATACGAGTGATTTTTAACGATGCCCGATACCTAAAAGCGACACTTACTTCTTGGTGTCACCATGGCACATACAACTTACAATAATAGCTTTTTGACATTAACTTATAATTGCAAGTTATTTAATTAAACCGAAATAAATTGCATTTATTATCTTCACAAAAACAAGAGTACTGGAAACTTGTTTGGTTATTTTAGTTTTGCTACGCTAACCGTGGGCTTCCACTGGCGTACAATCATTGGATAACCGACATCCGCAACAAATTCTGCTATTTATTGATTTATACATATATTTTTATTTATAGTATCAAAAGAAATTACGTCATCGTATTTTTCATTCCAAACAAGAAGAAAGACGTCCCAGCCAATCACGAGAACCGAGTGCACCTCAATACTTAACAATGATTAGTATAACGCCTACATCACCGTATGTATTGTTATTTTTATATGTAACTAGGGATTTGCCGCGGCTTCGGACAGGTAGTTTCTCTCTACAAACGTTCATCAGGCAATCGCGTCAACTGTCAAACGATTGACAGTTTTGGCAAAAGCGCTAAGATTAGCGACATTAGAAAGTTAATATGGTCGTAAACTTTTCTTAACTTTCTTTCTATTTTTCTGCGCCACTTTCTTATTTTTTTCATCAGAACCTTCTTCAGACTATAACAAACACAAAAAAAGAAATAGCAAAATCGGTCCATCCGTCCGCGGACGTCGTGACCGAGGGAAAACTTTAACGTAATAACTAAAAATTAATTCCGACTATCATATATTAACTTTTTCTACTTACAGATTCTGGCACTACTGGATGCTCGTTCGAATCATAATCGTATGTGTATCGATTATTTCGAGATCTCTTCAAGGTATGTAAACGAATATGCTTACAGCAGAGCTGAGCTCGACAGGCGGACGGCGGTCCTGATATGGATCGCGAAAGTCGAAACTCGTACCGCCAATTATTGTCCAAAATATACCTACATATTAATTCAAATAATCTTAACTAATATTATAGATGCAAATCCGAGTTTGGTTGTTACGCTTTAAATCTTTAACGACATAACATGATACTCATGAGTGCAAAATACACATATTGTCAGGGGTACAGAAAATAACATTGGATTGACGTCGGCGCGACAGAGGACGCGTTGGCCGATCTGTCGCCCCAGCAATAGAAGGGCTACCATCGTCTCTTCTGAAGGCAATAGCGACAGAAGGGACCCTCGGGGTCTGAGTGGTTAGAGTGGGGTCCCTAAACGGCCTGTAAAGCGATCACGGGAAGACGGCACTATGGCCTGGCTCTGAGGATGGCCACCGAAGGGATTTTAGTGAGTAAAACCTCACACAACCCTGTCTTTCCTAAGAAGCAGGGTATCTTGTTTAATATTTCTACCACGAAGCCCAAAAGCGGGTATCTTTTATCTGATTAATATATAGTATCTGCTAAACAATGTACCATCGTCTCTCCGCACTCCGACGCCAAGTTGGCCGTCGCAGGTATCGCTAAAAGGATGAGATTGAGAAGGACCTGCGTTAGCTTTAAGTTCAAGAGTGGCGAGAGATAGTACAGGATCGGGGAAAGTGGACTCTTATTGTCGGAGGTCAAGGCTTTTTTGGGTTATTGCGCCAGTCTAGCCCTAGATATTACTAGCCCTATTTTCACATGCCATATGATTGAAATCCCCGTATGTTTTTTATGGTATAATGGTCTTGATTGAATTTCAAAGGTGGCATCGGAGCTTACTGGAGGTGGCCGTTGATGATAACAGGAGCCTTTTGTGACAGCATCGGACTGATCGATATCATTTTAAAGCTCTTTGTAAGTTATTGAAAATAATAAAATGTAATGTACGTAACATAAAAGAAAATCAGCTTATGAGGTTTATTTGATGTGTAAAAGCCAATTATATTTCATACTAAAGATATGTTACACTCATACAAAATCACCGGTTAAAAGTGTTCCATAGCAGTGACAGCAATATTCACACATGTCAAATAGAGTAAAAAGGAAAGCGTAATTAAAATAATAAGAAACAAGATGACAGCTAGTGTTTGTCACAGCGTACATGTAAACACATGACGTAAACTAAAGAAAAAGTGTCCTAATTAGGACGCTTTTGAGTCTTCGCTTTTCGACTGCTAGTGGAATATCTATTGTATTATAATATGATTGGTACAGGCGATATTTCCAACGTTCCAGGTACTGCACTAAATCGTGTAAGATGATAGTTTTTCTTTAGTTCAGCATTTTCCAAATCATATTTGGCTTCTTGCAAATCAAATTTTTACGTTTCCTTGTCAATTTAATAGGTAAACCTTCGAATTTGATTAGCAAAAAGCCGAGTGTGATTTTCATAAGTCATAATTCGAATTAAAGACCAAAGAAACACAAATAATATATTGGTTGTAAATAAAAACAGATTCATAACATAGTCATATAAATAAAGATAAATTAAGAGGATGGCAGTACAATAGTCGACTCCTAATCGCGCAGACAAATACCAACTTAAGGCATTCACATTATGCTGACAAAACTAAGATATTAGAGACCAATATCTTAGTTTTGTCAGCATAATGTGGCTAGCCTCTCGGTGTTTTATAGGTTGCATTTTGGGGAGTGTGCGCAGGAATTAAACGAATGAATTCCTCCAGCATAATTCTATCATCGGGCTTTTAGATATATGCAGGTCTCCATCCTTTTATATCGATTCGAATCGAATCTTCCAAAGAATTGGGACAAGTTGCCAGCGTCGATGTTTTCGTGACATAATGACATGGGTCCTTACAAAAGAAGAGTTATTCACTCTTCTCTCACTCAACTAGTGCTTACCGTCTTTAGACCACATTACCACTTAACGTGAGGCGGGATTGTTGTCAATCGCTGGTTCATTCATTATAAAAAAAATCACTGTTCTAGTTAGTACGTTACTAGTACTTAGTAGTTCTAGTTTTTGGCTCTAGTTATATTGCTAGACACCCGGGTAGCACTAATTAAGTTGATACGTTTGCTACAAACTGCATAGGACTACCCGTTAGCCAATCTGAACATAACCTTTAATATTTCATGGAAATGGATTCAGCTGTTTCGGAGACAATAGAGAACACTACACTACTTTTTAATTTTTTATTTCATCAGAACCTTCTCCTGAAAATAACAAACATAAAAAAATAATTGGCGAAATCGGTCCAGCTGTTCAAGTGTGATGCTCAAGGAAAATAGTGATTCATATTTATATTTATATTGATAAATTATTGTACTTTAATAATATTTTAGATTTTTTTTTTAATTTTAGATGCCGTATTACGATGAGAGGGGGCTGCTTATAACGGACATTGGATGTTGTCTTAGGCACTATTTAACGGGTACTTTCCTCATGGATATCATTGGCGTCCTCCCAATATACGAAATATACATCATAGTGATGAGCAAAGCTGTCGAAGAAGACGACGCGTTGCTCATAAATACGTTCAGTCGATTTGCACATTTGTACATAGTTATTGGATATTTCGATTACTTGGCCGATAATCCTTCGGCGAACATTGCTTACATTATGGTTAGTTTTGTTATTTTTAAGTTGAACGTAGCAAACGAGCAAGCGGCTCACTTCTTTTTATGAAATCATTACAACCTATCAATAACCACAACAATCAAAAAAGTTACAAATGTGCTGCCGGCCTATGTTGGACACGACGGAGAGGGGGAGGTTAGGGAAAAAAAAAGTGGAGGAATGGTAGTCGGATATGAAGTGTTTTTGGGGTTTCTATTACATCTGTACTAATACAAGGACAGCAGCTATTACTGAGTAGAACCACTGACAAAACATATTTGAACCATAATTTTCAGTATGATTTATTTAATCAACCGTAACATGTATGATTGCAATGAAAGAAAACTTTACTTGATTTTAAACTATGTATGTATAAACAATTAAATAACGGCTTAATTCACGTGTAGTCCGGAGTACGTATGTACGGACTAGTTAGGAAGGGCCCCACCCCGACACGTTCGAAACTAGTCGATATATATACTGACTAGTTAGTTTACGGAGTTAAGGCGTTATTTAATTAGTTTATTAGAAATGTCTCACGAAAGATAAATAAATAATTTTATTTGTATGAATCATGTTTACGGCGGCTAATACCTTTGTTTCGTTTATATTTCTATTTTAACAGATGCTTAAATGGCAGTTGATATCGATACTCATAATGTTCAGCGTCAGCCACTATTTCATCAAGATATGCATCAACTTCCACTGGGACGCAAAGGGACAGTTCATTAACGCGACCCTCATAAGCAGGTGTTGGTTACCAAGCCACTCTTACGTATCTGAAAATAATACCGTTACTTATGGAAGTATTGGTATGGTAAGTATTTATTATGATTTTTGGTACGCCACTTTCTATTTAGTGTAAAACAAGAAAGTAATGGGTCAACTCAATCAAGCATATTTTAACAGTACCGTCAGTGAAATAAGAACGTGACCGTGCGTGAACAACTCTACGTGTTCATCGAATTAAAGCGAAAATAAGCGGTTACATAATATTTTAATAAGCCTATTTTATCCCAACCGTGACAAGAGCTGAGCCTATCGTGAACATCGGACAAAAATTTTATTATTTTTTATGCAAAAACCCCAATAGGTTACCAAAATGCTGTTTCAAATTTCTACTCTTGACGAACACATGGGTGTAAATTAGAGTTGCTTCGAGTCAAATCTAAAATCTTCGTGTCAAATATGTAAACCAATTTTGTTTCCTGCTAGATTTTCGCACAAAGTTTAAATTTCGCACAAAACGGACTCCTCAGGATTGATTTGGGGAATTTCGAAGAATCTCGGAAAGATATTGGCACTTCTATTGTTCTGTTGTTGCTCGGTTGCAGTTTTTGGTGCGTAATATATATTTTAAATGAAATTATTTTTAGGACGTTAAGGTCGATTTGTATACGTCTATGTCAGTGACTGGACGGTAAACATCTTTATATGATTTATTCATACTTTATGATTCCTTTAGTAAATTACATTAAATCATTTTGGCACGCGGCGCCATGGTATGCGTCTTCGTCCGATCCTCTTGTCACGCACGGTTATCTACTGCATCAAAAGAATAGAATAAAAAAAATCGAAGCGTAATGCATACAAGCCGCAAGCCAAATCGAGTTGAACTATCTGTACAACGTGTTTAGTATTGGGAATTAAAAGATTTTATTAATATTAGTTAAAATGTTGATTTATGATGTCTCAGGTTTGTACTTTGTTATAATCTAACGCTATTAGTGTTACACTTCCGCGGCAACACAATCTACCAGCACGGAGTGTTTCAATTAAAGAGATTTCTAGAAGCTGAAAGAGTTGACGAGAAACTTATTGATTCCGCCCAAGAACATTTCAAATATATTTGGAAAAGGTAAAATGGTTATGTATCAATGTGTCATTTGATTTGAATGATAGTCAGCTATGTCATGAATATTATTTATACTTTTAGAACCAAAGGAATCGATGTACAAAACTTGATGAGCGATCGCATTGGTGTCGCTTTCAGACAAGATTTAAGTTATTATTTTTACAAACAGTACGTATTTACTTGCAGAAAAACGCTCTTTTCGATTTTCACTTACCAGTCTAGCTAAAGACTATATCCTCTCCGTCCAATCCGAATGGGTAGAGAAAAAGGATTGTAATTGGGCCTCCGGCACCTCCCTCATCAGGCGAAGCGCAGAAGCATAGTTGTGCGAGGTCGTGGTATTTCACCAGTCGAGCCAATCCATTCGCGCAACAGATGTTGTTGCGGACTCTACCACTATTAAAAGGTTAAGATATAAACATTCGCTTAAAACTAAAACTAGCCTAACAACGCAAAGAAATGACCAGAAAGCAATTGGGATGACCGCTTTACGGTTATATTTTTAGGTTCAACTGACAGTTGATGAAACAGGTATTTTATGTTATAACTTTGATATTACTCCATTCAAAATTATGTTACTACTAATGCTTCTTACTAATATCGTAATTAAAAAAAAACCTTAACCAACGAGCATGCATGCTTAGATGTAGGGATGTAGAAGAAGCGAGAGAGGTGTGCCAGGATCGCGCTTAATGGAAATCTATGATCTCTGCCTACCCTCTCGGTTACGGACTTGAGGTGATATATATTTATATATAATGCCACTGTATATTAATTCATATGTTTACGTAGAACATTTGCAGCGCTCAACAGCGCTCTACAAGGAGGTGAACAGATGGAAAGAAGTCTAGCGGCTGCATCAAGACAGATGTATTTCTTGCCAGGTCAAGAATTACTAAGAGAGAGCGACTTGACACCGTGGGTGTGTGTGATCCACCGTGGATGTGTTCTTGTAAAACGTAGTGAGGAAAAATTAGCAGTACTGGAGAAGGTTATAATATAAGCATTACTTTTATAAAAATTACTGTCTATAGTTAATAGTTATCATTATCATCTCCCTGCCCTTTTCCCACTCATATGATGCCGTATGATTGTATGATTGTAGTCCACACTGTATAGGTTTTGCCTACAGTTTTTACGGCCGGCCACCTGCCTGACGTCAACACTCTTAGGCATACAAGTTAGTAGTTAAAATAATCATATTTTAAAAATTTGTTTCTGTTTATGTGATGCTCAGAATTAGCGATGACTTGTGTGGATACGTTTATTTAAATGATAATTTAATGTTTCTAAATTTAGTTTGAGTTTTAAAACGCTTTTTTTTAGCTTTTTGTGTATGTAACAAAAAATTGCAAAGTTATTTTTACTTGTAGACATCTGATTGACTTCAAAATTTGTATATCTTGATTGATATACAAATTTTGAAGTCAGTCAGTCCTTGATAGGACCGATCAAATTTTTTAGTAGTTATCAGGATCATTTGAATAAAGAATAATTTTATTTTAAAAATCTTTACTTATAATAAAAATTTAACTGATCGCTGTACATGGAAGATATTTGAGAAAACTATTCTTGGGCCTTCATAAACGCAATAAAACCCAAAACAATAGTTATTAGAATTTTTGTCTGTTTGTCTTTGCGTCTGTTACCGCTAATCTCAGAAACAGCTTAACCGATTTGGGTGCGGATCACTAATTTACTGTGGTAAGCTACAGTTAACATTAAGTGTTTATTTTATCTCAATTGGGTAATAAATAAAAAAGCTATATCAATTTAACTGTGCTACGGCCATACTGTGTCGACCACACATACGCGGGAAAAGAGCGGGTGTGAGGTTACGGAAGTATTAAGTAGGTCATATCATTTCGTTTAAGTAAAATTGCAGGGCGGGTGAAACCGCGGGGCACAGCTAGTTTAAAATAAAGCTATCTAGTTAGAAATTGAAATAACAATAATTTACGTCACGAAAGTTTTGCTGGTTTTTTTTAGTTCTTAGAACCAGTAATAATTATTTTCTCTATGCAATTTGTTCAGGGTGCAATATTTGGTCAACTGGATGGGGTAAAGCCGCGGCCAGTACGCGTGTCTGCTGTCGCTGAGGGCCATGCGGATGTATTAGTGATACCAATCGCAGATTTCCAAGATGCTCTCAATGATGAGGTTTGTACATATCGTTTAACAGAAGTAGTTCTCCTTCCTTTCCATTTCTAGTAAGGAAAAGGTGGAGAAGGGATTTGATAGGGGAGGGGACGGATATGAAAAGGAAATATTATTTTTTCTGCTTATCCCTTCCTGTGTCCATAAAAGTAATTCTTTTGTTTTGCAGGCGAAAGCCAACCTCGAACGTCATTCGAAATATGACTTTATGCCACTGAAGAAGACATTTATTGAGGATCCTTACAATACCGTTCAATATATACTTCGTGGAAAAAAATCAATAAAACTTCCTGTAAGTAGAAAATCATTCCATAAATAATTAACAACGACAATAAAAAAAAATAGTTCATCAGAGTTCCACGTTATATACGTTGAGTGGAGTATTAATCAAAAGACGTTACGCACTAAGATAGTAAGTATCATATTACGCTTATCTGAAAAGTACCACATTATTTCTACGATCTATTGATACGAGAAGGAAAGAAATTAAACGGCCGGATGATAAGCCACCGTTATCAATTAATATCGGCAACCCAAGGTTGCCAGTCTTTGTAAAGGAAAAAGGAGGGAACCAAATAAGAAAAAAGTCAGAAGGAATGAGAAGGAGGGGGTGGAACCTCCTTCACTTATCACTAAGCCTTGGTGAAACAGTCATTGCTTTTGAGCAAACAGCAGCAATAACCATAGACCTAACTATTTATATCGGTCCCAAACGTGTAGTTGCTTGATGATTATATTATAGTTAATATTTTTGTAGTGGATGACAACCTTCATGGAAGCGACGATAGGTAGTCGGTACTCCCACTGGCTCTTCCTAACTTGGTTGATTGAGCCAGTGATCAGTTCAACTGTGGTCCTCATCCTTGAGACGGTTGCAGATGATGTTAAATACGACATTTTTGTGCTACTAGCCTTACTGGATATTGTACATTTTCTCAATTTTCTTTCTGAGTTCTTCACTGTAAGTATTTATTTCATTATGATAATGAAATTACGATTCTACACAGAAGACAGACATGAAGTAGAAGTATTCTGAAACTGAGCTGATGAGTGAGAGGTGCCGGCGGCCTAATTCTGATTCTATTCTCCCATCTCATCCTATTCCAGTAGAATCGAAAAGGAGTTGAGGGGAGGGAGAAAATGAAATTTCTTTTTATCTTTTCCTCTGCCCATTAAAGGCAGGCAACGTGTCTGCTAACGAAAACCTAGAGGTTCATTCCACATTACATTTGGGATAAAATGAGCTTAGTGAAAAGCTGATACAACGTTATCCTCATATAGAGGATTGACTGCTATAAAATGCCTATAATAGAATTTTTTAGATTATGACAGTAAATATAAATCTCATCATGATTCATGTTCTAATTTTTAGGCGGAGTTGACAGTCGTAGAAGGTGAATGCGTAATGCGTATGGTGAAGCATAGAAGATTTCTCAGATGGGGTTGTTACTGCGACATGATTACGCTTCTTGTTCCGCTAATAACATTTGTAACGGGTAACTGGTGGTATCAATTAGTCCGGCTGCTAAGACTTCGGTTACTTTATGATTTTCATAGCTACTTCTGTACGGGTTTTCAGGTAATAAGTATCTAGTGTAGGTGTTGTATTTTTGATTTTTTTGCTCATTACTTTTGAGATTGTTGTAGATAATAAAATGGTAATATTACCAAAACATTCCACAATATTTTCTTGCAAAGTGTAGATGTATTTAATAAAAAAAAATTGAAATTGCTTTAGCCTTTCCATCATAGTATTGAGTGGGTGCATTCAAACCCGCCCATAAAATCCCAAACCTTAGCTATAAAAATAAAATAAAAATATTAAAAACCAAAAAATATGTCTAACTACTTATCATTGTTTGATACTTATTGTACTAAAAACAAATTTAATAACTTTAACTTAACTTTTCAGAGCAGAGTTGGACCAATACTATTAAAGTTTTTATCAGTAATATTGGTGCTTCACGCGATGACTTGCGGTTGGATGATAGTTGCATGTAGAGGTAATCTTACAAGTCTAGTAACCAGTTTATCTAGAACTATGCTAATTTGTAGTCCTTTGTAGGCCTGTAGCCTTCCATAGAATTGGTGTATTCATTTGAACATATTTTGTGTGATACTGCAAGTGGAGAACCGAACTCTTAGGCGGTTTATTCAACTGTAGATAAGATGTTACACAGATTTTATTATTTTACACTTAAAAAAACCCAAATAGTGACTGGGTTTTTCTTGCAAAACTGTTTTTCTTATGCGATTTATGTACTATGTGATTTCCCGTCAAGCAAGAATGCGACTTGTTAACAGTATATTTTTATTCTAATAGATGGCGTTATGTAAACAATAAATTGTTGAGTTGTTTATTTTTTAATTTTAATAAATGTCTTTTTGAAAATAACGCCTTAAAAGAGTATATTAAGACAATAATTATTATGACAATAAAAAAAATGTAGAAAAAAGCGATAGAAAATGGTATGTGGTTATTAATTGTAGATGAAGTGTTTCCTGTGAAAATCCCGGACATTCCACCGGAGGTTAATGACACTATTGATTACACGGAGTGGAGTCTACCTCGCGACAGAAAAGGCGGAGGTAAGTGTAGTATAATATAGGTTAGAAAAACACACACGTATAAGCAATATACAGTTACAGTTGTGTACATGTTTTAATTATAGTAATACAAAAAAAACGTTATGGGATTGGTTGGCACAGCATAACTGTAGTCCATACTGTATAGGTTTTGGCTACAGTTTTTACGACCGGCCGTCTGCCTGACGGCGACCCTCCTAGGAAATATTAATATCATAGTATATGGTTATTAGTATTAGTAATATTTAAATCCGAATGGATTAAAACAAATATTTTCACCAATATTTACAATGTATTCCATTCCAACTTACATTTTTAACAATCTACAATAAATGAATCATATCAAGAAGTTGCACCGTAGTCTGTCTCGCTTTCTATTCAGCCAGAAATCATCCAATGCTGGACGTAAGCCTCACCCATTGATCTTCATAAATATCGGTCCCCTGCTACCCTCACCGCAGTCTATGGGCTCAATATTGTAAGCCATTGATTTCTTAGGAATGTTTTAGCCTACTAAATTTATTCTACGGCCAACCACAGTAAAAGAAATAGTAGTTACTTTAGATAAGTTGACTTTTTTGTATTTTTTGCTTTGTCCCAGCTTACATTTGTTGGAACGATCTTAAGTCTTTTTGTCATTTCGTGATAGAAGGGGAAGATGAATAGATTTGGGCCTCCAGTACCTCACTCCTCAGACGAAAGGCAGAATACTCACTACTACTTCACGCCTGTCTTCTGTCAGGTGGTGTATTTCACCGGTCGAGCCGGACCATTCGTGTAAGACATGTTGTTTGCGGGCTCTACCACTGGTAAAAATCAGCAGTATAAGACTTTATTTCTAGAAAATCTTTTGAACAATTTGTTTGATAATTTAAATTACAATTTAGGTTGCGCAAGAATGACGAAGTCCTTTATAGTGGATGGCAAAATGACATTTAGTTTTATTGTACCAAAAACATGGGCCGCTGATTACATTGTATCTATGACGTACATACTCGTATTGTACACGAGCACTGAGATGGAGTCTGTAAGTTTTTTAAAATCAAACAAATCACTACGATAAGTTATTGTTGATAGTTCAAGTCAAATTGGCACGCGCTGCTATATGTAACCCTAATGTAACCCATCGTGTAGGTACAGTCAATGCGTCTGCGTGATAATAGGTAAATCGAACAACGCCTGTCACCCGTTACTGCCGCGCAACTCAAGTCAAAGATTGTGTTGACAAGCCCATGCACTTGTATGTAGCCCTGCGCGCCAAGTTGAGTTTCTCTAATTTTTTATTTTATCATTTGATTGATTTAATGGTATACAATTTTCTGGCACTTTATTTATAATATGGTAAGTACCTTTATTTCATGTTGTAGTAGTATGATGAAAATAAATAAATGAGCAGCGACATTAATAGTACCATATACCAACGTCTTAGATAATGGGTTGGTACCAACGTTAGAGCCGCGCTGATTGGTCAAATCAAAAAGCACGCACATCACGGCTTCCTGTAACAGACTTCCGTCCCTTTTCACAAATTCCCTCTCTGAGATTACATGTTAATAATAAATAGCATAAACTAATAAATAAAATCTTTGTCTAATTTTTAGGTTGTATCATTAAATGAAAAGCAAGTATATTACAAAATTGTCATCAATTTTGTAATTTATCTTATGGATATATGGATACTAAGTAGTGCAATAAGCGCTGTCTATACGAAGCTAAACGATCTCTATAAATACGAATACAAAGTCATGAAGTTTTTAATATTCTTGAGAAACACTGGCTTGTCGCCGACTTTGTTGCAAGCGGTGGATGATTACACGAGACATTTGTGGCAAAGGCAGAGGGGTTGGTTTTCATTTCTTTTTTTTATTAAAAAAAATATGCTCTAAGATTTAATTCAACTATATAGATTCCAAATTATTTATAATGTTTTTCCCGCGATAGAAAATGTCAAAAAGTCCTCCAATCGAATCTATAAGGATAGAGATTCCCAAACTTTGGATGGCGACTAATTTGTAGGTCGCGAGCGAATATTTTTTAGGCCTTAAAATGTAGCACGCGATCGACTGAACCAGCGGTTCTAGTTTTACATGTACTCATTTTTAAAAGGCGGACATGAGGACATGAGATATCTCAAGATTGGATTTTTTTATCAAATTGGTCGAAGACCAGTCAAATTTGGGAAATACAATTGATTTGGATTAATGACACACTTCACATGTTCTATTATACATGAACTTACTTTTACACAAGTTACTAACATCATTATTACGAGTTAAGATCTGTTCGTATTCTTTAAAAATGGATTATTTCATGGTTCCATTGTCTTCTTCAATTTAATCCGAATTTCATTGATAGGGCTGTCAAAATCTGTAAATTGCTTTAGGCTTTGTGCCATTAAAACAATCTTGGAGAGCTTAAGTTAATTCAACATAAATTTAAGGCAAAAGCTAACTGACAGGCTCTGTTTTAAGTGATAAAGTAACAATTTTTGACCTTGTGATTAAAGGTCGTACCTTATGAGTATGTGAACCTTATTTACAATATTTCTGCTTCTTGAATAACATTCATAAATACTATTGCTGAACAGTTTTAAATAGATCGATGATGCCTTCGAAAGATAAGATTTGTAGGATGCTTGTGAACTAGTAATCTTAGCCTTAGCGGAACTCTATTTCATATAATCGATCATATAGATCTGACGTCCACTTACGTTTGATATAAACATTTATCTACACAAACTTTCACCCCTACTTTAACAGATGAATTTAGAAAAATCTTTATTGGTGCTCGCCTACGTAATAACCGACATCTCAGAGCAAAATTTCGAGTCTCTAGACCCGGTAGTTTGGGCTGAGCGTTGATAAATGAGTCAGTCAGTTTCTTCTTTTACAATTTTTTTTTTATTTTTTTTTAGAAGGTTGCAAACGAGCAAGCGCGTCACCTGATGTTATGTGAGCGCTACCCATAGACATCCGCAACAAGCAAATGTGTTGCGGATGCGTTGCCTACCTTTAATGGACAGAGGTCCTCTCTCCTCTTCCCGTTCCCATCCTATCCTTATGAGGAAAGGGTGGGAAGGGGAAGAGGACTAAAATCTTTTACAAATATATTAGATAGATGACCATGTCTTGGATCTCTTTTCTCCTTCTCCTTTATTACAACTCAAGTGACGTATATTGTATGATAGATGTAATGATATGATAATTTTATAAGCTAATAATGCAATAATTTATTTGCAGGTAACTGGTTACCAGAGTTAGTACAAAATGCTCCACTATGTCTTCGTGAGGATGTTCTGGGAGCGCTTTATCTTTACCATTTGAAGTCGCCACCGCTACTGAGAGACTTGCCTCATTACTTCTTACGACAATTAGTCACGCGATTAAGTAGAGTTGTCATATTTCCAGGTTAAAAGTTATTTAAAATTGAAGTATTAATTATGCATTATTATGAAAATGATACAATAAGTGAGATTATTTAATGTTTTGTGACGAATAAGTCGCAAAAACGCCGTGATATTTGGTATTTTATTACTCGAGTGACTCAGGAGGGTTATGTTTTTCGTGCGTATGTATGTGTTTGTCAGTTAGTTCCATCGTTATCTGTAGCTTGACCGGTTTTGACGAGTGAGGTGTCATCAGATTCGTATTCTATGGATGTTGAGAATCAGTCGTCAGCTGTTTTTTTTTGTTTTATAAATATCGTTTGAATTTACGGCAGCATATGTTTGTATGAATGGACCAATTCGACCGGGGGAGTACCATAATCTCACAGAACAGTGGTGTGAATGTGTCTTTACTTTTTATTTTCATCTGATGCGTAAGTTGACGTAGTTTTCATAGCTAATCCTTTCCTCTTTTCGTTTCCCTTATCTAATCCTCTATTGTTTCGTATACTTCTGTTCTGA
>JWHW01025720.1:0-22410 GCA_000931545.1 Papilio glaucus | reverse complement strand
AATGTGCTTAGTCCAGTTATAAACTGACGGAGTTCACAATCGATCGGTTACATAACGCATTTGGTGATGTATCAAAGAAAAATAAGCGTGACAGTTGATATTACGCCTAGACCGATTATAAATTGACGAAATTCGCAATCGATCGATGCTGTATACCTATACTAATCTTGGACATTATTTTTATAATGAATAAGCCAGCGCTTGACCAAAATCCCACCAGATGTTAAGTGGTGATGTGGTGAAAAGATGGCACTAGTTTAATGAAACAGCCTATTCACTCTTCTCTTGAAGGAAGCACGTCATAATCGGACGGACGCTGGGAACTTATTTCAATCCTTTACCGTTCGCACCATGTATCGCACCATGTACTAAGATTTGAATCTCCTCGTACGACCGCGCGGTGTCTACTGTGAAATGATGAGAGACCTGACGTATGTCTAAACGTCCGATGGTAGAATGGAGATGGGGGAATTCGTGAAATTCCTGCGCACACTCCCCAAAATACAATCTGTATAATAGAGTGACTACAAGCACTGTCCAGCGTGGAAAGAAAACTAATTTCTAGTATATTATGAAGTTCAAATAATTACAAATTGTGAAGTCATCGACAAAGCGGGCTGTTGAAATGAGAATGATTTACGAGTCTTCATTAACAAGGGCTCATGCGAGCTTCCTGTTAATTAAGATTATATGTGCTAGGCTCGTTCTTTCGAGTGGTCTTACATTGAAATAAATGTAGTTACATGTAACAAATACATTTACATTAAAACACTAGCGAATTCGTCCGCGTTGAATTCAATGACAAATGTTTTCCCATTGTGTACGATTTATAATAAGCTTTATAATTTAATATTTTTCGTAGATATGCTCAAGCAAAGGTTAATGTTATTCTTCTTATTTGACAGCTGACTTTTGTCAATTATCTCTATAATGACAATGTTGTTACCTTTTAACAACAAACTCAAGGATAATTTTTTTTATTCGTATAGACTTATTGTTTTTGTTGTATAGAATGAAAAAAGAGAACCAACCCAATTTACAATACTTTTAGGGTTGGAAGGTGCGTGTCGAGACAACCATTTACGATAGATCGCGGAACTCTGACCTAACTGTTTAGCGAAATGTTGATTCTTTTTCTAAAATTAAACAAGCCTTTGTCCTTTACACTTCAGATATTTTTCATTGAAGTTCCTTCAAAGTAGATCTAGCCGTTTCGAGGATTATCCGGAACAAACAGACAGGCGAACAAAATTTAAAAAAAATGTATTTTGTTATGAGTACCTATATACATCATGTGGAAATTTTATTTTGTTATTACATATAGAGACACTTCAATTTTATTTACCTGCATAGAGTGTTGCAAATGATCGATAATTAATTACACGTGTAAGGACAAAATAAAATCGATAGAAAAATATTGTACAATAACAGTATAAAGGGAAAGGATGAAAGTTAATGTTTTATCAGTTTCAACAGCCGACCATTAATTATCTGTAGGGCTCAGAGGGACGCGGACCGCAAGGGGCAGTAGCGGTCGCAACTTGGATGAATTAGTTTAATTACGCGGTGAAACTATTTTAGTCTTTGTATTTAAAGTAATCATTATGTTGGAGGTTGTAACATAAGTTGAGTCTTGTTATCTAAAGTGGTTTTAATTTTCTTTCATTTTGTTCTTTATTGTTTTTTTATCCTTTGAACATGTGGAAAGTCTACCGCAAGCGGCATTCTCATTCTGAATTTAACTGCCAAACAACAAGAGTAAATACGTGATGGATTACGACACAGAAGAGATAATGGCGGAATTCCTTGGAGACGGAAGAGGGCGCTGGTTCTACAGGAATTGAAATAAGCGCTGAATTATATCACAGAAGAAACTAATGCTGGTCAGGGATATGTTGTGTACAGTAACGGTTAACCCAACGAGAAGCGATGCGCCCGATCAATAACGGTCCTCGCGACATTTGACTGTTTGACGGATTTGTTGATACGATGGTGATGTGAGATACGTTATGACAGTTGTAAATGTAGACCGAAAAGAAGTAAATAGCTGATAATAAAACCATTTCTTAAGAGGTGCAAATAACGTAATATCAGCAGCATTCTCTTTGATAAATCCGAGTGAGGTAAAGAAATATTAAACATGAAAGTGAGCTGGGCGCCCGTTTCGTTTACGGCGATAAAAAATAATAATTGGGCAATCTCATTTAGATAATGCGTTTTGAAGCGAGTTCAGCTAAATTGTCTTGGTTTATTTTAATAACTTATATCAAGAAGTTATTTAATTATGATCTTAATATAAACGATTTTAGATTCTTTTTTCTTAATGTCTATTTCCTTTTACACTAGAATAACACCCAAAATGTACTTTACGTTATAAATAAATATTCCGATTGGCGTTGACATATCGAGTGACGTTCAGTTTCGCGGTCAATTGGAAGACAATGCCAAGTTGGCCTCTAAAAAGTTGGGTGTACTCAGTAGAGCGCGACAGACCGCCAGGTATCACCCACACCACCTGGATGGCTGACATGCCTCCACAGTGCGGTTCTCGCGAAATTTCCTGCCTTGCGCATCCGCGCTATGGAACGGTCTTCGGCGGTATTTCCAAACCAGTACGATTTAGGGTCCTTCAAGAAGCGAGCCATCATTTTCTTAAGCGCTGGCAACGCATTTGCAGTTCCTCTGGTGTTGCCATGGGTGACGTTGATCGCCTCGGACTCTTGCCGTCGCTCGTCTCTTTAAAAAAAAGGCTATGACGTAATTTTTTTAATTTAGTTAAATCAAGATAATTGAACAATATCCTCTCAACTTATAACCAACTTTTCAACTTATAAGCACTTGAAGAAAATTGCGTTTATAAATTCAATTTCGCACCCTCGCTCATAAAATGTGTGAATAATATCTACACCGAGTAACTAAATAGCTGATATAGAATCAACTTAGGGGATCCGTGTACGGTTAGCGAAAATGAAAGTCAATTGACGTTGGAGTAACGTATTTAAGATTTTAGGTTAGAATAAACTTGTATTTAATACAAAAAAGTTGATATGAAAATATTACGGCATTAAAAATATTTAATTTTATCTAGAGAACAGACGCTAGTATGCTACGGCTGTTATCTTTACTTTAATTTTCAATCTCCAATTGAAGAGGAAATACGACAGATTTACCTAATTTAGAATCTTTCTGTTTCATTTTTTATCAACAACTCGCTAAAGTAATTTATAGGGATAACGTGAAATATAGTAGAAATATTATTACCATTTCTTCGTGTGTTTAATCAGAGACTTTCCAGAGTTTAGTAATTAAGAAGGTTCATAAATAACCACAAAAATTCATAAACACGACTTATTTCAAAATTAATTTAAGCAAAACTTTCTCTTTCAGAAATGTCGCGTGGTTTTTCTAAAATGAATTTATCTCAATAATAATATGTTATTATATCTTGAAAATGTTGTTTTACGTTGTTGTGGTATACTTCCTATATTAATACTTTTGATGAGACCTGATGCCCAATCCCTGTCCCACCTTCTACACCTTCGTCTCTTCATTACCATTGCGAAATTGCCCGATTATCGCTTTAGGTGTATTAAGTTTACCGCGAAATGAGTTTTATTCTTTTTATTACGCAAGCAATTTTCGAGACGGTTTTATTTTCACATAAAATTTATAAACAAGGGTACGAAGGGGAATTAATAAGGACAATTGTATTTTATTAGAAGCGGCCGCGATTACCTTTGAATATCATTACAATAATCTGTTCCAAAAAGAAGATAAGAAGTGTCGGGACTAACAACAAACAACAACAATTATATAGATTTATATTGCATTCTGATACCAACATACAAATATTTAATGTAAAAATTTCTGGCACACAAGAAATAACGATGGTTTAGGTTAGGCATTAGGTGCCAACCTAATGGGCTTACTAGTACGCTTTTAGTCTATATGCTTTGATTAATTTTTTAATGAGCCAAAGTTTTTATGCTGTCATATTGGCTACGTAATGGCGCACAACTGTCACGTCTACAATGACATGATTAGTTTCGATTAGAAAACTGTCAAATGAACAGTTGTAACAGGATTGTGACAACAGAATTTTTTTAGCTTGTAGTATTTAGTGTTTGTCTTCACTAGTCAACATGGCAAAATGTTATTGCGAAAGTTAATGACAGTGATGTTAGAGGACGTCTTAAATAAACTTATATCTACCGGCACGGTGATATGAGTCACCAATTTCTGTCTACTCTTCTAGTTTAAGGACGTAAGTGCTTATTATTTTATAATATAATTAAATACATAATATTTAATAATTTATTATGAAGAATAAATGGCCGCATATCGTATCTACGCATACCTTATAGAATAAGATATGTCATAAGAAATTAATATCCTCATCTGTTATTTGATCAGGACCTATATTATATGATAGGTAATATACAATTAAAAGTTAATGTGGATGTCAAATCGAATTAGATTCTAACATTCTGTTGTACGTCAACATTAACTTGATATTTTAAATTTAAAAAATATGTTCATGAAGCTCTTAAATAACATCATTTAGTTACTTTTTGCATGTTTAATTTTTACTTTTTTTTGTTAATTTTCTTTTATTATTCATCATTCATCATGCTGCAATTTTCGTTGTAGTTCTTTGCCGCTTAGTTTTTATCTTTTATTTTTCATCTTTTTTGTTCACAAATAGTTTTAAGTTCTTTGTCGTTGAATTTATTGCACTGTGGTTTGCACCTATAATTGAGATGGCACTTACCAAGCTTGTTAACATAGTATGTGTTTCAATTGCCTAAAGTTAATGTCCATCTTGTTGGTGTAACATAATTAAATAAATAAATAAAATAAAAATAAATACCTAGAATCGCCAACGGCGAAATGCGCAAGGTTTCGATCTTATTTCGTTTTTACGATCAGCCCTGGATTTAGCTTGGCATCTTAGGTGAGATTTATCATTGTACATATTATGTAACATATTACTTAGGTCCTCATTAAATAGCAGATGACGTTACACATTTTTAATGCCGTGTCTTAGACCATAATGTATAATTTACTAGACGCTAATGATACATGTAAGCATAGATTATTTAGTTTCGTTAAACATTATATAACAGCTACACCGACTTATGTAGTACATGCTTACGATATTGAACTTATATATATTTTAACAAAGAAGAGAATGATTGCTAAGCGAATGATTATCTTCCAACTCGTTGTGAAAGGTCTTCAACCGCAACAGTTTAAAGTTGTACGGACAAGTTAAATGGTGTCCCATAACTTTCCTTTAACAAGTTCGTAATTAACATGTTAAAGTGGTAAGTTTTCTGCATTAACCCTGATAGTATTTCTAATTAGAAAATAACTAGCTCCGTGACATAAAAACCCTTTTTTCTTATCGTTAATATGTCATCATCAGCCAAAGAAATGCCAGCTTAGACGAAGCTGGACTTATTAGCATATTTTGAACCCGATCCCTTTCGATTAGGCGGAAACCTTTTTTACCACCTAAGGACTCGTTATCCTGGCTTGGTAGAATTATGGTCAATTATGAACGTTCCGGATTTAATTTATCGAAAACGATATAAAAACCAAAAATGTTGACCTTTAATTTTTTCTTATAACTTATACCACCCTTATTTTGCGGTCGTCGCTTGGACTATTAGGTCTCAAAAATTGATCGTTCCCTTGCCGCCCTTTTTCAGTGGAACATACCAATCTTACTTCGCAAGTTAACAGAAAAGAAGTTTTATGTACGATGGCGCTTTAGTCAGTATTCGAAACGTTTTCTTCATACATAACAGAACATGCACTGAAACCTTAATCCAAAGCTACACACGTCTCTCTAAATGAAATTAACTCTTATATGATTAACAGTAATCACGTTTAATTGCAATTCCCGCTGACAAGTGTAATTACAGAGTCCGTTTGAGTTCTGACATTTGTGGTTTGTCTCTCTAAGCTGCACGGACAATTATTACGTAAAGCTAATAACTTATCATAAGTATACTTAATACTGGATGATCTTCTAAACGTTTGTCATAAAAGTCTTGATCTTTATATTCTTAATATCACTCATACATCAAATTATTTGCCCGTCTTGATAAAATACACCACAGATACTATCATAAGTATTAGTTCAAATATTGCTAAGTTAACTACTTTCGTGCCACATTAAACTCATAGCTAAGTTGTTTTAAAGCTCATAATTACCTGATTAAAATCTGGTCGTAATGAAAATGATCTGACTTAACTCTAATCCTTGAACTAAACGTCTACCTAGCAGTTGATTAGCTGACATTTAAACCATTAGCTAATTTCAACAAATGTCTACTACACTGTACTGACTATAATTTGTTCCACAAATTTTCTTAAACAAAGTTTACACTTAAACATCAACTAAATCGCCTAAAGCCTTAGGCTTAGGATATTTTCAGCGAAATACGAGATTTTGGATCCGAAACCGCTCCTCTCCACCAAATAAAAAAAATGGCCCACTTCCGACTGATGTGAAACATTGCAGGGAAAATTCGAATTTCTCATAAAATTCTAATAATAAAATAGAATAGATTTCGTAATTAAAATCAATATATTTTACTTATTAATTATAATGAGTAATAATTACAGAATATACTTATTCATAAATAGAAATTATTATGGGCGCGCACACGCAAGGGAGCCGAGAGCGGCATCACGGCATGAGAGAGCATCTTGCTGTTTGTCGTAACGGCATACTGCTCGATTTTACTGTCAAAGCGCGCCAATACATTGAAGTTTCACAACAAAAAAACAAGGCGACAATACAGATAATAAAAGATGAGGAGACGTTTTAAATTGTAAAGTTAATTTGTCTAAAGTATTGTAATGAAATGTCTACCTTTGCATACAGAAAAAAAATATTTTCGAGATTTTTCTCCTTTCATTCTTTCTAACCGTAGGCGGCTTTTGTTTTAAAATGTCTTAATTATTCTGTAACCTCGATGTTAAAGCAAGGTAAACGAGAATAAATTATAAACTTATTCTTTGACTGGCAACGTCGACTGCTTTGCAATTAATTGCGTATTCAAATTTACAAAGAAATTCTGTTGTTACTTAAAAAAAACTATTTGTCTTTATTTTGGTTTCAAATATATAGAAAACTAGTACAAGCGAGCAAACGCTACTCATATTAACATTAGAATATTTACGTATGCGTTGTTAGCCTCTCTTGAAATAGGAAGAGAGTAGACAAGTAACATAAATTAAAAAAGGTCATGCAATACCTCACGAAACGGTGACTTCACGGCGATATTTTCAGTATCGATATGTTCGTTTCCTACCGGCCAGCGCTACAGCTCATGTTCTCCAAGTGAAGAAGTAAACACAGAGGCGAGTGACGTGTCTCCTGGAATTTACCTCGCGTAAATAAATACATACTTTAATTGAAAATCAAAGTTAAAACCCTGCCAAAAGCCATTGTTAACGCGTGACACGTTCTCTTCCAGCAATTAAGTTTTGGCATAGGTCTCGCAATCAGGTAACGTGCCCGTAAACTTGTTAGTTGGATTTACGAGATGACGTAACATAACAGCTTATCATAAAACTTACAACACTCAAAATAATTTAACTTTAATGGGGTGGTCAGAGACATGTTGATAGTGATTCTTTGCCGTTTCAATGTCCAAGACGTATAACACATTTTAAATACGATCGACTTATGAACCAGTCTCCATATGTCGACTGGTGAACGTATGTTCGGCTATATAGCGGATAGTTCAGAAAGGTAAGGCATATTCCTTTCCTTTCTGAACTACACGCTATATTGTTGGTCTTGTATCCTCGAAATCCTCGAAATCACTTTCGATCTTTTTTATCCGTCTTCGTGGTTTGGGAGCGCTTTGATCCTTTTACCAAGACGTGGTCGCCATTCGGTGAGTTTCCTAATATCCTAATGGTTATCGATTGCTTGAGTCTTTAGCCTATCGACGAGTAATATAACTAACCTTCCTCATATGTTTTAATATTACTAAACATTGTTAACATACAGTCTGTAAGTCTGGCCTGTAAATTTGGGAACGCGCTAAGCTTGGACAATAAAATGGCAAATATTTTGTGATATAGTTTACAGATGTAACATTGTTAATTCGCCCACGCGGCCTCGATGCGGTGTACCGCGTAATTAAATTATATGTAATTTTAATGCATCTACTAATTCCTTTAAATTTATACCATAAATGATTATCAGAATTAATATATCCGTTATGTTTTCGATTTTAAACTGCGCTGTAAACACGCTTCGATGCCATTTTTCTTTCATCCATTAGTGAGACCTATTAGACTTCGCAATCGTACTTTAAATGTGTAGAAGACCTTAACAATCTCACAAGAAATGATTTTTAAAATGACGTAAGCAATTATGTTGAATGGAAGCAAGTAAGTATGTTTGTATCAGTGTGTCACTACCCAAAACTCGTGTGAGAGATCTTTTCCATTTCATAACGCGTTAAAACGAGTTACAATGGCATATTCTTCTTTTCCCTGCGCCTTTTCCAATTTTTTATGTGGGGTCAGCACAGTACGACCGTAGTCCGTAGTGTAGTAGGTAATGCTATAGTTTTTTTTACGGCTGGCCGCCTGCCTGTCGCTAACCCTTCGTGGGCATGTATATGAAATATAAGTAGATTAGCGAAATAATTTACCAATATTTCTTTTAACCATTCCAATGGAAATGGTTCACGATAAAAGTCGAATGAAAGATCCGAACCCACGACCATGTATAATGGCTTATTTTATTCAGTGAATTAACGTACTAGTAACCTATAGATGTATAATATTAAATAATTAAAAACAAAGTTAAACTCATTTGTCTTAGTAAACTAGAAAAATGAGATTTATCTCCTTATTGGAGAAACTGACTGACTATCAGGCACAGCCCAAGCTACTGGGCCTAGAGACTTGAAATCTTGCATTATCTGTTATTGTTCTAAATTCGGTGCCTAAAGGTCGAAAGTAGAAGATGAATGTTTGTACAGTGAAACCCAATGCGAAGCCGGGGTGGGTCGCTAGTTTTTCATAAAATCTAAATTGTTTATTATTTTTTCTAATTAATTATTGTAAAATTTTATTTGGGTTATCCTTCATCTCGAGGAGGTTATTTTAATTAGGTATATCATAAACTCAACAAACGTATTAATTCTACCTTCATTTTACTCATATTTCGGGGATCTTTTATTGGTAATTAACATGCAAATTTATAACCCCAAATTTAGTGGAATGGAGTGTTATTTAATACTGTTATAGGAGGATTAAAGGGATTATGCTGAAATAACCAGCAGGTTGATACTTAACGAAAGATTCAACTTTCATCCCGTTAATATAATACATTTAAACAGTTGTTACGTACATACATAAAGCGAGCAATTCTTGTTTGTACGCGGCTATTTCAAAAACGGCTCTAAAGATTTTGATAAAATTCTGTTCTTATTTTTAATTTATCTGTAACCGTGTTTCACAGCAAGGTATGATTGTTGTCAACAAACAAACGTCATTTACCAAACATGGCGGCCATTACACTTTTTATATTTTCATCGGAAATATTGTAATTTTGTGGAAATCATGAGATAAAGTGAAGTGAAATTGTATAATATGGATAACTAATGTTATAAGGTAATGCGAGAAGAAATTGTTTTAAAAAAAAAATGAAATTTGCGAATTTTGTCGTTTAAATGTTTCCCTGTTTAAAAAAAAAACATAAAACATTACGCAATTAATCGATAATAAAAATGTAAATATCAAAATGTGAAATTATTTCTATAATAGCCATATATTAAAAATGTTTTTATAGTGCTAACATCAATTAGTATACCAGGTTAAAGCAGGTACAGGTATTTCCGAAGGGAGTTATGTAATGACGCACGTTACCGCAGTTAACTCCAAACAACAATTAACCAGTTTACGAACTTGTCACTCAACGCCAACGTAACGTTATATTGTGTGTTAAATAACACGTGTTATTATATAGCCCGTCAATCTTTTCGTTGTTATAATTTCAATTATAATAAAACAATATTAGTTCTACTTTCGCCTTCGATACGTTTTATTTTATAATAAATAAACTAGACCACAATCCCATGATGTGGTCTAAGGATGGAACGCACCAGTTTAGTAACAGCCTATTCATTCTACTCTTGAAGATAACAACAACGGAAAAAACTGACACAGGCAAGTTGTTCCTGTTCTACGTTAAGTATTAGCCAACTCACGGAATACATAGTAATATATCAATAGCTAATATGCGTCTATTTTCTTTATTTTAATGACTTTAAAAACTACAACCTTGCTCCATTTGTTGCATCATTTGCCGTTTTATCTTACCCAAATATACTTTTTGTCTTACCCAAAATAAGTTCATTTGTCTCAAAATATAATCTGCATGTGCTATCTCTTAGAGGTATAACTAATTAACATATAGAGTTGTAACTTAATGATACCCGTAAATTCTACGAGATGTCGCTGTATAACAGACAGCACACGACTACGAAGCACGATGCAAAGCTAGTTTGTAAAACGGGCATTAAATTGAACGAGGCATTGTTTGTACAAAAGAATGAAAAAGAAATAGTAGAATAGTTTGGATCGGTGTGTTTAAAAACTTTCCAGGATTATTAGATATAAAATACAATCACTTGTTAAGGCCCTTTAACAAAATACAGATTGATATTATCTGTGCTAATCCCAATTGAAATTTAGTTGAATATCAGCTTATTTTTATTTTATTTACTGTTAAATATATCGTAAACGAATTCGAGAAAATCTTAGTCATTCTAATTTCATTTTCACCCTCGTTCATAAAATTTATGGAAATACAGCGCCGCAAAAATTGCCGCTAGAACTGAACACGGCTCATTCCCGGCACGTTAATAAAAATGATAATGGAAACGTTTTCCCTAAGATAAGATGATTCGGTTTTATTCAAAAGACGATATAATTTTTATTTCATGTGATGGTGCTAACATCGAATGAGATAACAATTGACTTCATCACATTACAAAATAAATAAACTGCTAAGTTAAGCAAAAAGCTTAGAGACATATTCAAGAAGCTACCTACCTACTTCGTCACCTTAAAGTCCATATTTGCTTGCACCAGGGACACTGACAATTAGACATATTTGAATCGAACTTCATATTGGCCAGTAGCGTTTACTATTTTGAATCTTGTTATCGCATCAAGTATAATTTTATATGCAGTTGTCTGCTTAGTGCTATGTGGATAGTGGCGCTTAAAACATCAGGTGAACCGCTTGTTCGCTTGCCACCATATTTCATAAAACAAAATATAGCAGACACCCGTACCGAAGATGTTATCGAAGAAGTCGTCATGTCTTTAAAGATGGTTAGATCTATCCTTTTGCATGTTGAATTGCTTGAGCTACATATTTTCGTCTCTTATAATGTTTAAAATAATCTAGAAGAAATACAAGTATACATTTCTTGTGTGTCCAAAAGTACAACGCATAAATCTCACATGCGGTTGGAGACCTGAGCCAGGTCGTAAACAAACCAGTCGAGATTTATGTGATTACGTAATTCTTAAATTAGATAACATACTACCAAACAATTGTCACGATATAACGTACGAATTCAACTAAGGGTCCTTCAAGAGCCGGCAGCGCATCTACAGTTACTCTGGTGTTGAGGATGTTAATGGGCGGCGGTGATCACTGTACTTTTGGCAACCCTTTGCTCGTTTGCCCCCTTCTACTATATTAAAAAATAAAAACAGAATCTTGTTTACCTCAAAACTGAATTGCTGATAGAAAGGAAAAATATCGAATGTATGTATGGAATAAATTATATTAAACTTCTCTAGTAATATCTAAGACGTAAAGGTGACCAAAAACTGAAGAAGTTATGATTAGATCGGCACAAACTACGACGGTGAAATCATAGAAAAAAGTATTTTATTTCTAAAACAATTAGAGCTCCCTATAACCTACGTTCATACTTCAGTCCGTGTGCTGTTAAAACACTTATATCTGAATTTTAGCATTACATATATTCCAAACATACCAGATATTTGGGATACAACAGTGTTAGTTTTTCTCAGACATCAGAATAAAGGACGTTCTCAATTGCCTTGTATTTATGTCTGTTACCTCCGAAAATTCATTGTTTCCAGATTGGTCTCATTTAAATCTTATCCCAATCTGATAAGTGTTTCCAGAGTTAGGTTTTTCGCGAGTTGACGTCGCCTTTTGTTGTTTTAATGCATTTAAAATAATCTCAGTAAAATTCATCTAATTATCTTCAGATCTATATACACGTATTAATATAGGATAGTGCTTGTTATTTTTCCTGCTTAAGTGATCACTCTATTATTTTATATTGTTTTTGTCATTAACAGTACGTCCTTCTCAACAACAGTAGAGAGAAGTAAATCTGTGAGTTTTCGTCGCAGTTCAAATTTTATAATTAAACACATTCTGTGCCTCCTGTGAAGAGTGATATAATTATAAAAAGTTTGATTTTTTATGTTATAAAATATTCTACTTAATGTCGTAGGAAAACTTACGTTAGTGTGTTTTTGGTCTGAGTTACATCCGCCACAGAAGCAACGCATAGAAATTTTTCTACCCAATATTGAGCCACTGAACTTCATTTTTATACTGAATTTAACATTTTTTCATGAAATAATAGAAGCTCCTGTAAAACAAACATGTACAGACCGCTATCACGTGCAGACCGGAATGATACGGGTGTGTCCTTAATTCAAAATTCCTCTCCTCTTTTACGTATTACACAAAAAATAAATAAAAAGTATCTTACTTTTGAAACAAATTTCTACTCTGTGACTTTTTGATGTTTAATGAATCTAAAAAACCTTCAACTTTTTACTTTATATCGGAGGAGACAGAAATGAACGGTCGTTTGCCACCGTTTTCCATTAAAAAAAATGTACCGTACTTCTAATGTGAAAAGTCGATAAGACTATGTGAAAGTAATAATGAAAGCCTATAAAATAGATTTATTATTTACTACTTTATTACTTACTGTTTGTCCTAATTACAAGAGGGTAATGTTTTTAGCGGGTATGTATGTCTTGTAAACTAAACGACTTGATCGATTTTAAGAGTTGGTTCGTATTCTTCGCGGTAGTGTCATATGGTGTCAGTCTAAAACTCGTATAGTGGTAGTAAACGATTGAAAAGTCAGTAATCTTACAGCCAGTCGGGTATTTTGGTTTTTTAAAATTACTATCCTTGTTATAACTTCTTTTTCTCCCTGCTCTTTTCCCACTTTTTATGTGGGGTCGGCACATTACCGTATTCCATACTGTAATAGGTTTTGGCTATAGTTTTTTTAAAGCCGGCCTCCTGCTTGACGGCAACCCTCAACAGGCATATATATGAAATGTTAGTAGATTATCGAAATAATTTAATAGTATTTTTTTAAATATTTGTTATCACTACATGAATATAAGAGAAGCATAATATCTTTGCAACATTCATGTTCATAAAAAAGCATATTCTCTTTCTACTATTGATAATTAATAGAACCTTTTTAATTTTCTCGTAGGTGGTGTATTTCAAGTTAAGCAGTGTCTTTACATATTGAAGAATGGGACTAACTGGTAATATATTCCTATATTCCTTGCCTGTTCCAGACACATTAGAGGTCCCAAGGGAACAGATTCCCAGTTAAATCGCGCGACGCCTCAGCTACTTACGAAAGTAATTTTGTTCTGTAATGTTTTGTTAGTTGAAATGGCATGCGTTTTATTTCCCTATGGAGGTATTGTAGCCATGGATAAAGGTTCAGATTTCTTGTTTCCTGCACATTATTTGGTCTTATTATAGAACTAATACAATTTTTAGTATTTTTATCTAGCTATATATTTTGTATAGTATCTACCTTAATTATATCTATAAATAAAAGTCCATCTCTTTATGTATGTATGTTTCCTATAGACTTCGAACCGGCTGGAGTGCCGAGAGTATGGTGCTGAGCCGACAATGAAATGTTCCGATTGGCCTAGTGGCTGATCCTGTGAGTTTGCGAGCGATCGGATCAACATAATAAGTGCTACCTGTGGTAAGCCGTGGCGGATCACTATTTACTATAAAAATATTTATAAAACGAAATAAATTGTAGATAAAAATGTGTAACTATACCAGTACTAGGTTTATGTTAGATGGTTCTCTTTTTGGTGAGCCGTACGGACTTTTACACATTAAGTTTTACAAATTACACCCATTAAAACTCTCTGGGTGGCAACGCAAATGTTTAATAGGAGAGCTTACTGGATTTCCGATGGAATTCTCCCATACTTTTTAACTAAGAAATGATTTTAAGTGGCGATATGATCGAAATATGGTACGTTCTAGTTTATCATTAGTATGTTAGTTTTGTACTGCGCTAAAACGTGACCAAGGTAATAACGCCGCCCTGTAAAATTGATTTGCTACTGTAATATTCCATGATATCTTTCTATTGCTCGCTCGCTTTAATTAATCAATGACTTTATAATATGATAATAACTAGCCTTTGACCGAGGCTACGCCTTCATTCGTTTCGCATTTACCACGTTAGAAGTTTTTGTAGCATAAGTCCGCGTGTACGTATATAATATTTTATTTTCTATACCCCATGTCATTTTCTATACCCCTGACAATGTGTGAATAAAATTTCGTGATAATCACTTGAGTCGTTAAGGAGTTAAAGCGTAACAAACAAACAATCAAACTCAGATTCGCCTTTATAATATTCGTTCCGAAGTTAGGTTGAATCAAAGTGTCGTGTCTAAAATTGGGAAAGGTGTGGATGTAGAAGAAGAGAAGGTATGCTAGGATCGCGCCAAATGGAAATCCGTGATCTCTGCGTAACCCTCGAGGTTACGAGGAGGCTTGAGCGCATATACTTTTTTTATTTATTAATAATTCAATAACTAAATATATGAACGATAAATTAAATTAAAAGACGTGAAATTGTAACATTGTTGCTGTCAGTAAACAAACATAAGACACGATCTCTATTTAAATTTTGTATTAATTCGCGTCATGCTGAGTTGATCCAGTAATACCTCTCATCTCATATCATCCGGTTACACGAAGCTCATTAGCGTTGAACATGTTAAGACAGTAAAATTGTATGCGATAATTATGGTTGTTATTATGTGTTGTCCAAATTTAACTCTTTTGACAATGAAATAAGGTAACTTTTTGAGATTAGCGTCTACTCCATATATTTTTTAAATTAAAATATAAGTAGATTGAAATTAAAAAAAAATGTATTTCTAATAACCATCCAGACTACTTACGCTTGGACATGATTAGTGACAATAGTCGAATGGCGGATTTGAACCAACCACCTCATGTTTCGACGTCCGTACCCTTAACCATTTAGTTATTGATGTTTCAAATAATAAACAGAAGGATAACCCAGTGGCATTAAATTCGACTTGCAACCCGCCTTCAGGTTTCAAATATATACTGTTACTTCAATACAATCGCTCACTCTAAGATTTATAAGCCAAAATATACGTTGGATAATTACAATTAAAAGGATCGTTAAAACTGACAGTAGTCGGTATTTACTTTTATTTTGTTAAAAACGACTAGCATATAAGCATAGCAGCAAAACAAATACTGTGCCTGTCTCTCGTATCTGCCTGCTCGTAGTACACTTAAAAACGATGAAAAAAAGGATGAATCACGAATGAACGGATTTCCACACGGTTTTCACTGATATGCGGAGTGATTCATGAGGAAGGTTTAAGTGTATAAGTATAAGTTGTTGTTTTTAATTCGTGAAAATAAGTAATAATATTTGTGTAAATTTATTGACTAACCCTTTGTGATATAACAAAACCATGCATGGTGGGATATTTCTCTTTTAGAAATATACTATATACGGTTATTGGGAAGCTGTTTATAGGGATACAGAATTTACCCCTTTTAAAACAGTTTAGGAACCCTAAGCACAGCATCCACATTAAGTTAATCTTTCACACCATATAATTTAAATGAGTCTCTTAGGAGTTGTCGCAAAATAAAAATAACGCGCGCGTAAATAAATTAAAGAGCGGGTCTAACATCGATGATGACGGGACTCGATTGAGGCAACTACCCTTGAGCGATGCCCCTTACGGTCGCCCACTGTGCTCAAGATGCTTCAAAGCAGGAAATCGTCTCGAATGTAACCCATCCTGACATTAATTCTAAACCGTAACGAAGGAAGAATGAAAGAACCGAGTTTGCTGGGACAGCGTATTTTATAATTTTAAATTTATTAATCACGGAATCCCAAGTTGATGGTAGTACCCAACCAAACGGTGCAAGTGTCGTCGTGTCGTATTAAAATTAAGTTTTTTTTTAAATCCTGGGATCCGATTCTGTGTTCTCCTAAATAATCCTATAAAAAATAAATCCTGGTTAAGAAGGACTGTTCTTTTGCGAGGACTTGTGCTTTTGTGGATCACAGACCGCAGACTTTTTGGAGCGTCGGTGTTTTAAGTCAGCTATGTGTTTTTTACCCGCGTTGTGATGGGTCTCTTTGGTGGGTTTGTCCTAAATAAGAGAGTCACACTCATGATCAAGGTTGTACACTCGTGCATCTTGTAGAAGGATACACTTGACAGATGGTAATAATTGACTTATCTTCCTAGGTGGCTGGTAGGTACTAAAGAGCTATTTATATCCTAGTCAATAACATCCATTGTATAAAGAAATCGTTACAATAGCGATATCGGTACTAAAATCGAATATATCAACGGTTCATTAATGTATTGTTTCGTAAAAGCTTTTCCATAAAATGTTTAAAAAATGAGTCTTTTGTAATGTATTTGACGAAGCAACTTCAAAGCTTGCTTTACGGAAGCCACATTTATGTTTAAGTTAGAAGGTTTTGGTGGGAACATAAAATATGTGTCCGTACATATTCCACTGACATTAACAACAATATATTGGAGAAATCTGGGTCATTCTTTTAATTTAAAAATAATATTTTTAACACGCTTTTGTTAGCTAGGTATGTTCGCATATTTATATGTAACGGAATTCTTAAAAGCAATTTTCACCCCCGTCAAAGTGTCGAATGAAATTGATACTTCGCACACTCATTAAGGACCGATGATAATGCAATAATTAAAATAGTATGTCCCATTATCTTTACCAGGATCTCCAGGTTATGCGAGTATTTTAAGATTTACAATAACGCCATCTAGGTGTAAAGTTAAGTAACAATAGATAATTTATGTAATGTTTTTTTAGTTTTTAAAACTATTAATATTTAAACGTCCAATTCGGACATGAAGCAGTCACATATTATAGTAGTAAATATTAGTAATATTTTTAATGTGATAAAACGACCAGAGGTATAAATAATAAATCAAATAAAAGCCTCGACGTTATTGTATTTGTATTCCTGATCTTGACATGTTAAAGGAATGGACGAAGAGAGTACGGCAGAACTATGCATGTCGAGATGGATGTGTGGAGTAACACGAATGGATAAGGTACGAAACCAGTATATGAGGGGAAATTTGAATGTACCACTGTAGTGGAAAAGTTAAGGAGCAAAAAGATTTAAATATGAATGTGGAGGGATATGTCGGTAAGAGTAAGCCTAAGAAAAGACGGATGGCTTGCGTGAAAGGTGACACGATTAAGAAGGTAGTGACGACTGAAATGACGGATGATAGATCGATGTGAAAGTCGTAAACCTGTTATGCCGATCCCACATAAAAGTGGGGAATTGGATTATGATCTTGACATATTCAATTAAGGTCCATTAACTTACAATGCGTTTACGAATACTATTAACACAATGCTATTTAAATAATTAAGAAGGTTTTATAAGATCGTGTTTTTCGGGAAAGATGTTTTATTCAACAAAAGATGGCGCTCTAAATATAAGTTATATATTTATTTGTGAAAACTCGCGTTTATTATGGAAAAAACACTTAATACAGATAAAATCGAATATAAGAATTTTATCTACGCAAAATTTCATGAAAATCGTTAAAGTCCGAGATAGAATAACAGACTACATACGAGAATTGGTCGCTTTATAATATACGAAATATTAAAAAATCTTTTACATATTTCATCTACTACCAAACTACATCCTAATCCAACATACATGTAGTAACTGAAATAAATGAAAGACATAAAGTGAGAGTAAATGCTTGTTTTATTAATTAAATTCCAAAGGCATAAATTTAATATTCATAAGGATAAAATATCCCGATATTCGGTGTGAAACAGGGCAAATTAATGTTTAAGGAACCCTTACATATTTTCAATAACCTGCTTAATCTCTTAATCTTAGTCTTAAATTCCAAAAGGATAGCCTCTTAAACCGAATTATCTAAGAGTTTAATTAAGCTCAAATATTAATAGGCAAATAAAGAAATGTTATCGTTTTAGTACAAGTCACAAAATTAAGCGAATATTAAGTCAAGTAAGTATTTGATATTTTAGCCTAATTTTTTTAATGTGTTATTATTTAACTACTATTATCGATAACGAATATATCGAACCGTATCTTCAGAGAGCTACATGCATTATCTAGAAGTAGTAAAAAGATTACTCTTGCGATGCCGACTACGGCATGCGGGTAATGAATATCTTGGGATATCCTGGAATAGTGGCGTACCCAGCTTTTGGCCCAGGGACTTTTGGCTTTTTTTAAGAAAAGTCTTGTTTAATTAAGTATGAAACCGTTAACTGCTAGTTACGACAAGTTATACAACTACGAGAACTTTTAATTTGTTTGTTTTTAAAACGCTTATATTAGCATGGTATCAAAGTATTATATAACAGAATGTTACGATGTAATTTTCACTAACTTGTTAAGATGCGATCGACTTGAAACTTGGTCTAATATAAATAATCGATGACAATACTTTTTTTCAGTCCTGATAGTCTTGCTATTAGGATGTAAAAAAAACTTCATTATATAACGTAGAATAACGCCACCTATAAGTGGTATTAGCAATTAAATTATAATCAGCGCTTTAAAGTAACGGAAACGTGTTTTAGATGCGTTTAAATCGATTATTTATGCTTCATATGCATAAAGTCTATCACTTGCGCTAAGTGCCTTCCTTCATGGAAATTAATTTAGCTTTCATAGCCAGTGATTTAATAAGAGAAAGTTTGCAATTCGCGAGCATGTTTTATCTTCACACTTGTAATTTGAATAAAGTCGTGATTTCTTCCAAACGATTTCACTGTAAATAGACACTAGTAGATGAATATGTACCACGACATGGTTTAGGAAATTTTCAAAAAATAATAGGAGTGTAGTAGGCAGAGATGTTCTAATGTGATACTACTTCATGCATAGTATAAGAAAGAGTTTTGTTTTATAAGTAAATTAGAAAGTAAAATGTATTTTTTTACGTTTAAATCAGGCAAAAGACTGCCATTCGTTTATTTTAACGAATTAGTTGACCATAGATCAAAAACTTAATTTGAATAAAAAAAATTACATCTTCAAAATATCGACTGTTCGCCATTGACGAATCTAACGGTGAATGATGAATACAGGGTTACTTGTTTGTTTTAAAACCCTATGTCAATTCGGAGACACATTAATCCCTTGTGATATTTGATGTAACTACCCCTCGTACTTATACCTACCATATACCTTAAATAAATAGTCTATTTTGTTGTTTGGACAATTTTGGATTACACAATTTGTTTATTTTAGTTTTTAAAGGTACTGTCAACTTTACTTTTTCGACGAAAATAAGTAAAGCGTGCAAAACTGTTAACTGAATGATTCAAACTGTTCCTCCAAGCCTATTTAACTTTGCTTGAACAATTGTAAATAATTAAGGGTTTTGTTTCAAGAAGAAACAATAAGCTAGAAAATAATGCTCTTAATTATTCAGTTTAAATTGCTCGCCAACCGGTGCTCATTTATTTTTGTAAATGTCATTGTAGCCAGGCAAACTTGTAGTAGGCTAGAATTTTCTCTCGAGCAGTTTTTTTCTGTCTTAATTCGACGATTTTTAATTAGAGTAGTAACATTTGCAGAAAAAAACAAAAAAATATTTATTAAGTCTCATTCAGTAGCTCTTTTAAAAATAAGTTAAGAGTTTCGAGAAATGACGAGAAGTTGGTACTTATCTGGAGTACACTTCAGCGGTCTCAGGGATCGTTTTCCTGTTATATTTCAATGCGAAGTCACGAATTTGATTAAAGATAATCGGGAAACATGACTTCGTTGCTGGATCAATACATTTTTGTGTGACTTCATGATGCTATTACACCTTAACATTTTTTGTGCATAAACATGTCTGTTTGTCCTGAGTCTGTGTGTAATTATCTATTTAAGTATGTATTTACTAAAGAAATGTAGTATATGTATTGTTGTATATTAAAATATACTAGCGGGTACATTCAAATAAAATCAGTCGTCATTACCCACTCGCACGATGTTATTCCATTTAAACTGTCTCCCACTACTACATGGTGTAAGGTGTGGCTTTGTGCGTTTATATGAAGTTAAAAGTTAGTGAAAGTGAATAATAAACATAAACACGTAAAAATATAAAATAATATAGAAGAATCAGTGCCGGAAGGAATGAAAAAGGGCGATAATTTGACATCGCCGTCTGCGGCCGGTCTCGCGGCCATTCAACAGCCGCTGCTCATGCAAGAAACTGGAAACATTCCCAATAGTTGGAGGAATTGGAAAAATACATTTGATTGGTATTTAATAGCTTCAGGACGAGAAAAGGCAAGCGACAGAGAAAAAGTTGCATTATTCCTACCTGTCATTGGCAAGGTCAGTCGTGAGCTGTACGACGAGCTAGACATTGCGAAAGATATTAAATATGAGCTGTTGTGTGAGAAGTTTGGAAACAGACGTGATCCCAAAAAAATGTCAATTTCGAGAGACATAAATTCTTCGAAACGTATCGAAATGAAGATAAATTTGATAAATATTTAGCGGAATTAAAAGTTAAAAGTAATTCGTGCGATAGTAGATAGTTTAATTCTTACACAATTAATTCGTGGAATCAAAAATGAGCAACTTCCCGAGAGTATGCTAAGAAAGCGTGATTTAATGTTGGATAAAGCGGTGGCGTTGTGTCTGGCTATATCAGTTATCTGGTTTCCATAGTACAAGCTCTGCTTAGTCAGGGATGAGATGGCCGTGTGTGATAAAAAATATTCCTCGGTCAGCTGAAATAAAGAAGGTCATTGCATTCCAGTCTTATTGCGGCCACGTGAAGTACGACGCAGCTTGAGTAAGTAATTCAAAAGATAGACGAAATATATGATTAATGTTGACGGGAGTCTAGTGGATGAGAGCGGTATGGCTTGATTTCATCATTGTACCACAATGATGATCGTTCACGGTCCAATATCGTTCCGGTCTCGGTTCGTACGCGATCCGTTCAAATGTTCTTGTACTATCGTATCAATCTAGATTCAAGAAAAATTAAAGAACATGTCACTTTTTTAAACTTGGAATTGCAAAGAGACAAGGGAACGATATCCATAGAGCCTAGTTCTATATTTAGGTTAGGTTTAGATTAAGTTAGTTTAGGTTTAGGTTTGGCGACGTGGTCGAGGTGAGGGCCCGGATAAAATATCTGGGCCTTATCCTTGACGGGGGGTGGCGGTTCCGGGACCATTTCCGGTCGCTGACCCCCCGCCTTGTCGGTGCGGCAGCAGCCCTCGGGAAGGTTTCGGAAGGTACCTGCGTCGCATCGGAAGGGAAGAGACGGCGTCGTGCCACGGGTGCGGCGACGAGGAGGACACGGCTCAGCACACCCTAGAGGTGTGCCCTGCCTGATCCGACGAGCGCCGCACCCTGGTAGCGACGATCGGCGGTGACCTCTCGCTTCCCGGCGTCGTACATGCAATGCTGGGAGGCGAGAGGGCATGGGAAGCCGTCGCCTCCATCTGCGAGGCAGTCATCTCGCAGAAGGAGGAAAGGGAGCGGGAGCGCGAGGGAGACACCTTAGCGCCCCCGCTCCGGCGCAGGTGAGCGGGGAGGAGAAGGCGGCAATATATTGCCGCCCTCGCCCCCCCGTAGTGGTGCTGGCTGACGGGGAATGGGGATTCCCTGGCGGCACTAACAGCCCACACGTCTAGGGGGGGGCCATGTGGTTCGATCCCCTTGGCTCGGAGGCCCTGGTAGTCGAAGCCGGGGCCAGGTTGCGGATGTCGTGGTGAAAAACGCAAGTGCGCCCGCGGCATCCGCAGATAGGACTACCGACACGGTTTTTAATGGGTATGCCTCTCCCCTAGGAGAGGAGAGTCCCACAAAACCACTCACACCGTCCCCATCGGTGCGGGGTATGCGTAACGCATTTTACCTATCGTTAAAAAAGGTTAGGTTTAGGTTAGGTTTAGGTTTAGGTTAGGTTTAGGTTAGGTTTAGGTTAGGTTTAGGTTAG
>JWHW01025716.1:126446-141524 GCA_000931545.1 Papilio glaucus | reverse complement strand
GTCATATATTTAGCGGAATAACACAAGGTACAGCGGCAGAATAAACCGAGACCCTTTTTTCTTCATAATAAGCATATCAATCATAAATAAAACGACAGCTGACGTATGGGAGCCACCACTTCGCTGTTATAATGATGGAGCAACAATGTTAAAGTCAAGGCATTAACTGAATCAGATGTTATAAGCCGGAAATCATCGGCGGTGTAGTTAGGGTCACAGTGGCTGAATACAGTGTTGTACTTCCCAAGTAAAAATGTAAGCCAGAAAACTGCAGACACCAGAAATTTTAGTTATAACAAAATAATTTTATGTTTAATCTATTAATTTACTGTTTTTGAGTTGTTAGATTTATAAAGGTAAAATTGCAGTTAGCAAATTATTAATCTTAAGCAAATTGTCATCATCACTTCAGCTAATAGCCCCCTGCTGGAGGTAGCCCCCTCCCCCCATCATTAATCGGCACAAAGGTTTATGCCCAGCCCATGATTAAAACTACAGGCGGCCTCTAAATTAGGTCCACTAGAGCCACAGTGGACCAGTGTTTTAGGCCTCGACTTTGCGAGGTGGCGAGTTCGAACCCAGGCAGGCGCTCTACTTTGTGTAAGTTATTTCATGACCATTACTCCAAAAACGGTGAAGGAAAATATCTTGAGGAAACCAGCACGTCTTAGAAACACCAAATTCGAACATATGTGACATCCACCAACCCGCACTATGCTAGCGTGGTGGATTACGGCCCCTTCCCGCTCTCAGAGAGGAGGCCTGTGTCCCTGCAGTGGGGAAACATACAAAAATGGCTGATTACTAATTAATTATAATATATTTTAACCTCAGTGTCCAAAATCTGTTTTCTGAATAACCTAACCTGTAATATTGAGTTGGTTCACATTGGATACAAACTTGTATTTGAATGTTAATGTGATTTTTTTAGTTACGCAATGAATTCAAGCGCTAAGCGAGTTTATTTATTTTCACGTTAGGCTTCAATTTTTAGAATAACGTAGTTTTTCCACATGTTGTAATGTTTGTTCGATTTCTGAAGTGGACAAACAAATTCGCTCCGCGCAGCGCTCGCAGCGCAGAGCGTACAGCAAACAAACGCTGAAGCGAATACAATTTTATAATAAAATATTGATACAACCTCGTATTCTGCGTTATTCAACTTTTGCCACTTCACTTCTGTCCAATCAAACACGTCTAGCAACGTCTTACATAACCGAGCTTCAAATGTCACATACCACGTAGCTCCGCGTACAAACTTGCTACCAGCTACTGTCCAAGATATGGTTCTTTTAACAAGAAAGAGTTTGCGATATTGCTTTAAATATTTATGAGGAAATAGAACATAATTTAAAAATAAATATCGGCATATACAGGATGTTCCAACGCGATGTATCTTAACAATCTTTGAATGAATTTTAAATTATTTAAAAAAATGAGGGCTTTCTCATTTCAATTCCTTTTAACTATATTCAATATCTACAATACGCGTAGGTACTTAAGGTACTTCGTCTCTGAGTAGCATCTCCATGGAATGCCCTGTATAATAAAAATTTGTTCTAGAAATCAAATTGACAAAAATTGTAATACACAAGCGATGTAACGATCGTCCACAACCTACAAGGGTGTTTGTATACATTGATATTATACATAGATTTGGAATAAACACACACATCTGCATTCGAATGCTTTACCACTGAGCTATATCCTCGAGAGCAGTGATGGGCCAGAGGTCCCGACTTACGTGCAGTAGGTCGCGGGTCCGAAGACAGGCGCTTTACTTTGTGTAATTTATTTCATCACTTCTGCTTCAAAACGGTGAAGGAAAACATGTTGACGAAACCGTGATGTCTTAGAACCACCAAAATTCGTGGCGTGGTGGCTCACGGCCCCTTCCCTCTCTACATAAGTCGGGGCCTAAACCACTAGGCCACTACATCTCTCGTATTATTGTAACTGTGTACTATTAAATCTGTATTTCTGAAACTATCGTGATATTAATTACTTTTATAATATATAATATTTTATATTTCCGATGATTGGATCCTTATCTTCCCATTGTATCAATAAAAAATCCCATTCTAAAGCCCTAGAGAAATTACACAAGTTGCCGCAATGTAACCGGTGAATACCGGTGAATACCGGTTACAATGTTGGATACTACTTTTCTTTTTAATTTGAGACTACACGAGACTAGAGTCTGGATGCCTACGCCATGGATCTGATCTGTTAGACATTCTTAGCTATATTTCATCTGTGCATATATCATAGTTATGTGGTACCCAAAACATACAATGAAATGGTTTGACACGAGTTTCTTCATAAAATATAACAACCCACCGTGATGCGGCTAAAGTAAAACGCCGAAAGATATTTGAAAACAATAAAACGGTCGGGCGAATTTAATCCCTAATGGGTTCTGTTTCGCGGACCGTGAAGGGGCGTTCTTGCTTGATTAATTTGATCCCACATCCGATTGTAATTGTTCGCATTCCGTTGCCCTGTTTACACGACTCCCGCAACTGCCGTCCCACACAGTTCATACCTTGCTAACTCATATTATTTATGCGAATGTTTGTTTGTTACGTTTTAACTCCATAAGACTCGACCGAACATCACGAAATTTTCACATCGCAAGGCGTACAGAAATTTACATTTTATCCAGAAAATAAATCTGTTCACGAAGTACATGAAACCTTTATTTACAATATCGGTTGCCATGGTAAAGTGTCATGTTTTGGCAATAACAACTATTTGACATATGTTACCTATAATTTGACGTAGAATCATTTTACAAATTAAAAAAAAAAACAAATTTCCAATGTCGGAAATGAGAAGCAGCTAGTTGTTTAATGTTTCTTTGCTTAGTTTCACATTTTATATTATTTACTTCAACTTAAAATAAACATACTTTAATACAGTTTATTATAGCTAATCACTTTGGTTCGTTCATTTGATCGGATATAAAAATTGCACGTGAATTGTAACAATAGAAAATTGCAATTTTATTTTTTTCAATGCTGATGAATCGATCTAAGTTAACTTTATAATTATTTTTTAGATATAGAAATTTTATGCCTGCATATTAAACTACTACGGATATTGTCTAAATTAGAACACATAGCGGTCAAAGTATCCGATTGTACCTTGAATTAAAACATATACAAAGTATGATCCTAGTGAAGCACGCTAGATTTTTATGATTCGACAAGCAAATAACTATAGACTTAGGTACATATAAATATGCAGAGCAATGAATTCCCGTGATCACGGTATAACCTGTCAGGCGTAAATCATTTCAAAATGGCCTCCATTATGCTACAACAAACCGCACGAAGTCGTAAACCTTTCTAGGACACGGCAAATAACACCTGATAATCACAATATCTACATCACTACCCGTGCGTGCTGCTAACTACCACAGTGCGATATTTTCACTCGCGTAGTAACATTCTATGTCGAATTTCCCGCGCATCCTTTTTGCAATCAGTACAGCCCTACTCGTTTAATATATCACTTTCCACTTCCACATCACAACATTATCCCTTCGCCGGAGCGTTTCTACTTTGAACGAAAAAATAGCATCTAGGGATGTGACGCGCTTTCCTTTTTTAACAATTATGTTTTATTTGAACAAATTTTTAGAAAATTAAATACAATTTATTTATTGACTTAAACGTATTTTAAAGAATAATCCAAGACAAAAATTAATTGAACATTCAATTTTTTTTACCATAATATTGCAAGTAAGTATGTAAAGTGTTACAATACGTAGAAAATGTAATTTTGATGATTTTACATGCACTAAAAACTCAGTATGGGTGTGTTCAGAGAAGAGAGTGAGACGGATCAAGTCCATGCGAAATGATAATCCGTGATATTTGCTTTTGGCTTTGCATTGGGCTTTGATCATCCAAAGAGCTTTTCTACACGTTTTTTTATCGACTGAAAATAAACTACAACTTTTTTCCTTTTATAATTAACATTTTTACACAATTTAGATTGTGTCGATATATCGATACATTTTAACACAGCACGATTACATCACTAGTTGAAGTTCTCGAGTACATTACCACACTTTGATATGGCTTTATGAAGACGTGACGTAAATATAACGAAGCCATTCTATCCAGGAAGAGCACTACGTGTCACATTGTATATATTTGCGGACCGGTAATTGGCCCTCAGTCATACCCTACGTAGAATATTACGACAGAATATATAATGCATCAGTTATAATTTTATGTCGACGGTACTTACCGACGAATTTGTATGCGTAACGAATGGAGAAAAGCGAGAATGGAAGTCCGTAATCTCTTCTCACCCCTCTAGGTTACGGGGGTGAGTTATATGTAATTATGACATTATACAAGCGTATTATTTATTTATTTTTACAGTAGAAGAAATTTGAAAGGTCATAACATAGTACAAAGTAATCAACGAACATCAGTGTTCAACGATCTAACAACTAACAAGTTGAATGGAAAATTTGTTATCGTCACAGGAAAATAAATCCTGAATCAGACAATAAAGGGTTTTGCCGATTAATCAACTCTCGTAATTAAGGCTTGCTTAAACTAAATGGATTTCAATATCACTCGATTACCGGGTACAACGATATAGAATTGCAAATTCCATTTTAGGTCGGTATTATACTTGTAGACCGATCATTGCTCCTGGAATCCGCGGGTACAAGTAGCTTACGTAATTAATTCCTTATCAAATACGTTGTTTATCTTTTGTTATGTTATACATTAGAGGAATATTAAAAATACTAGATGTGTTTTAGAATTTGTGATTAGCATCAGTTATTGATCGATAGAAACAATACAAGATGAAACGCTTGCTTGTTTCATACAATATATAGCAATTCTTTGGGCAATGTTAATTGCCTTTGTTCTGCTAGTCCAATCAACTTTCCATCGAGTACAAGAGCCGTGGTCATACTGAACACAGACAGCAGTATAATTAAAAATTTATTACCATTTCCAGTTATATTTGGATATCTACAGCAGGGTATAATTTTCGGGGCCATATTTTCGCAATAAGACATACTTCTATGTGATGAGATAAGAGCAATCAAACGGTCCGCTGGGCGGAAGATATTCGAGCTCCTGGCAGGCCGGTAAATCAATTAGGGACGGTCGTTGGATATTATTTCTGTTAACGTATCGATAAAATTTATACGAAGATATTAGATTTTCGAATTATTACACGATTGAACTTGGAAAAAAGTAAACGCACGCAACGTAACCCAGAGTGGTAGGTAGCGGTTAGTGCCTTTCTTTAGTATGTTATAAATCTAATATATAAGTTTGTCTAGGACGTCCTGTGTGAACAATGTCACTCGTTTTCTGCTGCTGCTGCATAATAGCTCATGCCACAAATATATGATAATTTCTGTACATTCATTTCACTTTCATGTATAGTTTACAAATGTCAGAAATTTAATAGCAACTCCTTCAAGGTGCGGAACATTCAATCGGCAACTAACCTTTCTCATACGATGAAATTAATTTTATAAAATATACATTTGCATGGATAGTAGCTCTGTCTAGTTGCAAAATTGCTTTAACGCCGAAATAAATAAAACGGTTCACGAAAACGTGTCGACCTTTGTAAAGAATTTCGTGTCGTCCAATAAAACCGCTGACGGGACTGAACAACAGCTCCGGACACATTAGAAAAACGTGCGGTAAGTTAGTTTGACTAATTCCGTTGAACCGGCACAGCTGGTTTAGGTTGAGCGTAACAAGCTATACGAAATTCTTTTAATTATTTGTACACGTACACTGAAATCAAAATTAAAATAGAAGACCGAAATCTCTTGCTCAGATTTACAAATAGCTGCTGACAGTATCATCATTTTTTGATGACATGAGGCATGTTGACCTTCCTATCATCTCTTTCTCTCTTTTCATATCTGCTGCCTCTTTCCTTAAAAAAGTGAGAGCATTGACAACCTTTTTTAGTTGCGTATGTTTATGGATAATGGACGCACCTGTCATCTGGTTGTCCGTTTGTCACACCTCCTACTTATGTGCTTACCGCTTTTAACTTCAATACCTTGATAAGGTCATGAGAGATGATACTTATGTCTTCTAATTTATACTTACGGTTATCGTCGAGTACATAATCGTGTCAGATAGTAATCGACTGAGATAGGGAAATTTTGTGAGCATAAATCTTTAGAAATTGCCGACGCCTTGTTATGTAAGACTCAAGGAACTCGACACTATCAAAGGCTGAATAAATAAAGCTCTATTTATGTGATATTACGTAACGAACAAGACAGCCTAAATATTCTATGTATCAACACAAAATGTTCGAGAAACACTTTAATTTTTAACGTCCTACTATCAATTTATCTTTTATACATAAAAGAAGAAACTGTCTGGCTGATATAACTTGACTTGAAATTTTGCACAAATATTTCTGTTATTACGTAGGTAAACACTAAGAAAGAATTTTTCTAAATTCATCGCCTGAAGGGCTTAACTAGGTATGAAAGTTAACAGTTCATTGGTTTTATGATATGTATATAGAAACTCGTCAGTTTCATTTGTAAGGCAGGTGAAACCGCGGGACTCAGTATATGATAAAAATATATTTCTGTACGTATGCTCCTACGGACTCCAAAACGAATTACTACTTTAAGATTATGAATATATACATAGACGTATAAATGTCGTGTGACATGGTGTGCACGTAATGAATTAAGAATGGAATGGTATTAAAAATAACAATGATTTATTTAAGACAAAAAAGTCCAAGTGAAGTCCCCATATAGAATTATAAATTTATACTAATCAAATATGTATCTCAAATTCGAAAGAAGAACTCATTTATAAATTAAAAAGACTTTGTACGGTATAACCTAAATGCAGTCGTCGCTCGTGTTGCTGAAACGAATTTTTCAGACCGTATTGCACGAGCTCTACGAAAAAACGTTGAAAAAAGAGAATTCCATGTCAGTGTTTGTTAAAGCCAGTCGCAGATTCATTCACAGCGCTACTGTCTCTTTGTGGGCATTATCACACAAAGTAAAGTAAAGAATTGATGCCACAGCTCTGGAACATTTAAAAATATCCAGGACATTTATTGCCGTGTCATCGAACTCTTTTATTGGGTTAGAAAAATAAATAAAGTATTTAAGTGACTTTTACCGTAGCTTACGTATAGTCTAAGTGCTTTATTAAGATCTATACTGTAGACTTAGGTATAACATGTTCGCTAGAAATGCTGCACTACTCCTCTCTTACCAAACGACTTCTAAACTTCTGAGATCATTGTATCCCAATCGAACCGTGACATGTGATGGCTGCGGCTTTGTTGCTCTGGCACAGTGTTAGTGAGACAGTTTTAAGGTATATCGAAATGCCAAATGGTGTAAAAGTTATCAGACAATGTCTAACATTCCGCCGCGTTTGTAAAACCGCTCTTCGTCGATTTTAATGAGAGCGAGTGTATCCGCTTACCGGACCGAGTTCGAGCGATTATTACTTTACAGAAACAAGAGTTTCTGTTTTAATGAAACCGTGCCGTGATACATTGTAAGTTGTTAAGTAGCATTAAACTCTACACCCTTGTAGCAAAGTTCATTTTTGCACATAAAACAAAAGAGTAACAAGTTTTAATTTAGTTTCAAGGCAGCGTCCACCGCACTAAACTTGTTAATTCCTAAGTATCGATTTTGATAATCAATTCGTTGCAAAGTTAAAAGGAAACGTTGATTAATAGCATAGGAAATTGAAATTGCAATCTCCAACACTCATTTACAAGCAACAATTAACAAGCTTAATTAATACCTAATATTAAAACCTCAATAAGTCCGAAGTCTAACTGAAACTCCAGAAGAATCCGAATCGAATGACACCTCCCTCTTCAAATTCGGTAAAGCCGTTTAGGCTACAGATGGTCACGATGGAACGGACAAACATAAAATCATACATACAAATGTACATATAAGAGAAAAATCGTACTTTCCTGTCAATCGGTCAAATATTTATAACCGCAGACAATAGCGTGCTGTATAAACTGTAGGCCTCCATGTCTTATCGTATTTTACGGTTTTAAGAGTTTGCAAAGCAAAATTACATTGCAATCGTCCACTTTTCAGAGTCACGTTTTTATTCGACCTGATCTCTCTCTCAATTTGTCAGCTTAATTCAATATTTCATTCAACTAACACTCCTGCCACTTAAACAGCAAATCAATTTCAGTTTCTAAAGAAAAAATAGGTGATCATGCTTTTAGCAACTCAAATAACATTTGATCGGACATTTGACAACAATTAGTTAATTTTTCTGTTGATCAGCTTTTCAGAATCCGGGTGTTAGTATCTCAACAATTGACAATTTAACACACCAGGTGTTCCTAGTTCTGATGTTATGGGTGCAAGAAACTGAACACGCCAAAAACTTCAATGAATTACTTACCTCTTTGAGGGGCCTTACTATTTTATGTATTACTCTGTTCAATAAAAATTCTCTCATAAATATGGTAAGCGCTGTTTTGTATATAAATAAAGGAAGTTTTCTTAAGGTTAGGACGAAACTTGGAACAGCGCGGTTAAAGTTTTGGGAATGTTTCAATAACTCGTATAAAGACAACACCGAGGCTGCGCGCTACCTAAATCCATTATATCAATAACTAACGAGGTTGCGGAGCCCTTGAGAAATGGGCCGAGTTACGAGCAAGTTCCGAACACAATTCTTGTAGACAAATCACAACTGTACAAGACTACCGCAAGCATTAATCAAGACTCGTTCAGGATACATTTGTTTTTCATGCGGCATAATGGACGTTTCTATACCTTGTTTCAAAGCAAAGTGGAATTTTTGTAAACAAAGGTTTTCACTTTAAAATTCATAAATTGCAGATTTTTAAATTAAAATATTTTCGAAAATCCACTATTTCTCACATTACTTTATAACATTAGCTATCCATATCACACAATTTCACTTCAATTTATCTCACGATTTCCACAAAATTACAATATTTCCTATGAGAGCGTAAAAAGTGTAATGACTGCGATGTATGGTATATAACGTTTGTTTGTTTACAAAATTTATATCTTGCTATTAAACAAGGTATATGGAAAATTGAATTATTATTAAAACCTAGCTGTTACCTTCTACTTTATCTATTTATCCATAGTTCATAACGCTTTCTATTTTCCATACGATAGTATTTCTATCTTTTCCCCTTCTTAGCGGTTGAATTCTCAAAAATTCTTTAACAGTGCTCGCTTAGACATTAAAATGAAGCTTTGTGCAAAATTTCACTTTCTTAAGTTTTGTTTTTAAACACTTCCTAAAACAAAACTTTTGTAATGTTAAGATGTCGTCAATGCTTGTTTCTCTATCTAAAAACAAATACATTTCAGTAGACCACCAAAATAAACGGGAACTATACGTTCACTTGTAAATGAATGAAACAGTTCCGGTCGTCGATGGCCTTTGTAAATAATTCTTACATTCGGTCAATATAACAGCTGACGAAAAGTTCACGTTGGCCGACATTACCTATTTATCTGCCTATACATATATCGGCATAAATTACTGCGACAAACAAACTTTCACTATTGTTTCTCTTACTTTACTTTTGGTATGCGACCTAGTTTATGAATAACAAAGATGCAATTTTAAACTTTAGTAGACTGAAAATATTGACTTTCATCTTGGCTTCCGTAAGTGAAAAGACTGCTTTAGTGTATTATACATTTATGAACAAACATGTATCTCAGGAAATAATTTAATCAACCTGTGTTAGTGGGACTCTACTTTTCTATCAGGTTTTAGGAATATAATCCTGAAAAATAACGTACGAAATCATCTTTACGATATCACGTCTCTTCCTCATGAAATGTGCTTAAAAAAAAAGTAACTAACTATAAGAATCCATCAATAATAGTATCCATTTTCTTCGATCCTGAGCCATCTCCCGCCACGCCGTCTTGAAGCTCACACAAGTCCTTCTCAGTCTCATCATTCCGGCTATACCTGGGACTGCCGACTGGGTGTCGGCCACTAGGTCGTCCTGAGTATACGCTGCACGTTTTGTTCATCAGTCATTCTTTCCGGGTAGCCGACCTAACTTGTGTACTTTAATCCCTACATATCAATTCGGCTAATGTTTTTTATTACTCTCGATGTTCCACTGTACACGTTGGCTCGCCAAAATAAAAATTAATCTCCTTAAATTAAAAAATTAAATTAAAAATTAAATTAAATTAAAAAATTTAAGTTTAGTTTTAGTGAATTTATTGTATTTAATGTAATGTGAGCAATAAAGTGTTTATCTATCTATCTATCTCCTATAAATCAGAACACGGTGATGATTAGTCACCACACTCGTCTAGGCTCTCTAACAAGAGTAACTTAACAAAGTATATTTAAAAAAAAACGTACGTAAAGTTATTATATCTTTCTTTCTGTAAAATATAAATCATAAAGAAACGAGGTCAGAGGTTGACTACTCGACTGGAAAATGTATGACGACGATGGTACGTCAGAATAGACACTGAAAATCATGCTATAAATTATTTGAATAAATAAATAAATAAATATGCGCTCACGCCCGTAACCCAGAGGGGTAGGCAGAGATCATGGATTTCCGTTTGGCGCGATCCTGGCACACCTATCTCGCTTCTTCTAAATCCAACGCATACAAGCTCCTCGTTTACGGGTACTCACCCTTCTTTATAATGTCACTAATCGATGTAAGTTCTCCTAGGACGTCTCCTGCTAACACTGCCACTCACTTTTGCATCATTAATTTGTTTCGCTACTCCCTCTTCATTCATCCTTTCTACTTAACCATTGACGATCTAAAATATAGGTCAAAGATGGTCTTTCGATCGCATCAGCAATCAATATCAAGTGAGATTGTGGTCAAACACTTATGCCCGGTTTCGTAAAGGTTTGTCAAATGTTTATTCAACTAACACCCAGTCCTGTCAAGTTGAATTACATGAAATTTCTATTTTAGTTTCTAAAAGAAAAAAAAACTTGATGATTATGCTTCTAGCAACTCAAATGACATTTGATCGGACATCTGACAGCGATCCAGCTAATTTTTCCGTAGTTCAACCTTTCTGAAACCGGTCGTCAATCTCTAACATACTGAGAAAACTTCTGAACACACAATAGAAAAGTTACGTAAGAACCCAAAGTCCCACAAAAAGTATTAGGCGAGTAATTCTACTCGGAATCTAAATTCATGTAACACACTTCCTTAGGTTGGAAATTAATCAAGGCGTGCGTGCCGCTCAGGAAAATCACGCGACGTTCGATTTACTGACCTTATTACCCTTTACTTTGGAAATCGAAATGGGTCCCGTTAATGAAGCGGACTTTACTAGGCGTCACATTTATTACGTAGTGGCCTACGGCGCGAGGGCAATTTTATTTACAAGCTTTTGACCGCGTCTGCGTCGCAGTAATTGTATTCTTTATACTACTAATTTTAAAAACGTGATGATAGAGGGATGACTAGAAAATTTCACGCAAACATCTCTTAAGTAATAAAATCTTACATTTTATGCAACGAACGCCTCTATAGTTTACCGATTACAGATCTAGACTTAATTGACATTTAGCGTCACATTTTGGTCATTTTAAATTTTTTTTTTTTTCTGGTGACCCTTGTGACCACCCCTATCACCCCCCTTCCTATGTACGTAACCTTTTGAGACACCCTGTGTACATTGTATCTTTTATGTATATTATTTTGATTTATACCAGAGATTATCAAACTATGGGCTACAGGAATATTGAGTAGACCTTAATGTAGGATGCGACCCGACGACGACGACGGTCGAACGTTCACCGAATGGCGACAGTGTTGACGTTAGGACATCCTAGATTATGGCTACAATAACCCACTTTTCTTAGCCAGTCGAGCTGTACGTCCTAAGACTGGTAGCATTTGTTAGTAGTTATTTATCTCAGTTATCACAATGCGTTCGATAGTATTTGCATCTTCACTCAGAAACTTTCACGTTTAAAGAGAAAGTGTTTTTAAAAGAATCCTAATCCATCTAATAAAATGTACAAGACCGTAAACTGTAATATTATTCATATTAACCATGGCTATAGTTCACGGCAGTACAATTTAATGGTAGTAGATTCGAATCGAAATGATTAGTTACAATGAGTTAACGTTTTTTTTGTAAGTGAGGGCACTTTACGGACAATGTCCAACTTACACAACCTTTAAAATTTACAAATGATTTTCAAACTTGTATTTTCCAACACAAGGTCTAATCTAAGACCTAATTTGTTTATTATATGTGGGTGTGATTTCGTAAAAAGGGACGGAAGTGTGTTGCAGGAAGCTATGGAAAGGCGCGCTATTTGATTTTGCCCCTGCGCCATTACCTCCATACTACGTTACATCTCCTACTTAAGACCTTTAGGGGATGAAATAGAAAAAAATATTTTATAATGCTCACCACAGTAAAAACAGAAATCTGTGCAAAATTTCAAGTCTCTATACCCAGTAGTTTGGACTGTGCATCGATGTATCAGACAGTCAGTTTCATTTTTTTATGTATATACATAGATAAATGACAAGGAATCATTTTTTAAGCAATGAGATCCGGCATAGTAACAATAGTCATAGTGATCAATAAGCATCGTGATTAATTCGTCCAACAATTTATGTGTATTATAAAAGCGATTTAGTAAACCACTCAGACTATCAGATTATCATCATTGTGATGTTCCGTAATATATATGTAGATAAGATATACTATATCAAATTGTATCTAGCCTACGAAATCAAAGTCATTAGTGTAATTACGTGTAAACAGGTGACATGATATGACCTATTGACCTAGTTTGCGACTCGCGTCTTACAAATCCAATGGCGACCTAAATCTATGACAAAGTATCAAGTGAATTCCAATTATAGTACGACTACTATAATAATAGCGGTCGTTCTACAATTTGTCTCGTTCCCAAACGTATTCGTAAACGTCCCAAAGTTTGTGAGATTAGAACAACGGTTTAATCGACTTTGGAACTTTTTTACTTTGGGTTAGGTCTTAATTTCAAATGGCTGTGTATATGATTACCACTTTGACATATATGTCTCTGACCAAACTGTATTGTGCAACAATTGCCGTCAAAGGCTTTCGTTTGATAGTGATTTTAATAGGGCATCTGAAGGTGGTTCTAGAATAGAAGTATTCCCTAGAAACCGAAGGGCGGCCACAAGCATAATCCATAAACAGGAGAAGCATGATGCAGATGGTAACATCAGGAGTTTTGCTAGTAACGTCAATGCATGATATAAAAAATATTCCGGTTATACGACACTGAACATGACGAAATAAGGCCGATAGCCAGATATTTTTTGTCTTTATCTTTACTTAGACCCAATATTCGTCTACTTTATTGAAGTGGGGATGTCAGCCTCCGTGCTTCTTTGTTCCCAATTGAGCAAGTATGTTTAATGGAAGAAGAGCTAATCTTTGTAACTTAAATGTTTCTGTAGTCAGTAGTAGTAGTAGTCAAAACTAAACTTATCTCGAAATAAATAACTGACATGAATTTGTCAGAACGTATTTCTAAATAACCTCCATCAACAATTCCTTACTCTAAGTTGATACGATATAATTAAAGGCCCCAGTCTCGCCGCAGAGCGCTTTGAGTAAGATTAGAAGATTATTCGGTGCTCGGAGCAGCAAATAAGGAAAAATAGAAGCACAATAACGTATCTAAGCAACGGCCCTGACACAATAGAACTTTTTTCTAATTTAAACGTAGGGATTGTATGTGTAGGAGTACAGGCGGAAAAGGTTAAAGTAAACACAAGTAGCTATCATCGCCATTTAACATACGCTACAAAAATGAGAATCCAGGTATGGTAACATTGCCATGATTTATGTCGAAAAGAATTGTAAGGAATGGACAAAGAGGTAATAATAACGAGATCAGGCTTTCTTTACCTCACGAAGCAGCAGACATGCACGTAAGTGACCTTTATTACGAGCCGACATTATGTGAAGTTGTGGTACAATACTTCCCCAACCACCCATTGCGAATGCGTGCCCATTAAAATTACAAAGGATAGTGAGTAAGTAGGAATTCTCATTCAAATGGGAAAATGGAAGAGGAAGGATGAAGTAGGGTGAGACCTTATTACACTCAGAAGAGGTTTCTGTTAATCTTGGTGCTGTCCCAAACGAACTGATCCATTTTTGGGATATTTGATGTTGTTGCGTCGAGCTACAAGTACTACTGTGTATATTAATTACAATTAAGTTGGTTGATTTATTATTCTTCTTCTTCTAAATAGCCCTTGCCCCATTATTTGGGGCAAGCCTTTCGCGTCCTCATTCTCTACTTACCATGATCTTGTGCGTTTGTTTTCATTGGGCATTCTTCTGGTCCTTTTGAACCTTTGGTATATGGTGTCTTAGTTTACGGGCTGGTCTTTCACGCGTGTGTTTATTCGTAGGCAACTAGGGTTTCACCATATGGTCGTCTTTGTACGTAGCCGTACCACCGTAAACCCGTTTATTCTATTTTGCCACTTTGAGAATTCCACTTATACACTCCTAACGGATTTTGCCCAGCAGTGCGACCAGCGTTATCTGCACATTTCTCTAGAGTGCAGTTTTTTAGGTGTTGTTTTTTGGAATTTATGCAAATTGAAAATGAAATAGTTTAATAACTGTACGCCAAACTATTTCCTCCGGTCCCTAAGACCACCCTCGCAGCATATCAGATGGGATTTGCAGAGGTTGTGCAACCAGTGTAAAAGCGTTCTTTGGCGATTTTAATGAGTTTTGGGAATATCCGCTTGCTGCTGAGTGCAGGGATTACTACGAAACACGAGTTGGTGTTTGTTTTAATGAATCCAACCCATGATCCGCCATGTATCAAGTTGCAAAATTACAATAATATCTCTCAATATTCATTGAAGCTTAGTTTAAAAAGTATAGACATTATGCTTTAGTAATGACATTTTAGCTTAAATAATAGTAAAAAATTAACTCATGAACTACGCATATATTGTTTACCTTTTCAGAGAAAGCGACACTGAAATGTTGGCATTCATGGGGGG
>JWHW01025716.1:111568-122565 GCA_000931545.1 Papilio glaucus | reverse complement strand
GCCTGTTTTCTGTGAGGTCGTGGTATTTCACCGGTCGAGCCGGCCCAATTCGTGCAACAGATGTTGTTCGTGCAACAAATGTTCACTTAAACCTTTACCAGCGGAAGCTAGCGCAATAGAACTAATAACAGACAACAACGCAATCATTATTCAAGCGAATATGCTCTCAATCTTAGCAACATTGTGTTCCTAAGATACCAACCGTGAGTATCCATTTTAGAGAAATTATCTTATTTTGTAATTTCCGTCGTATCACTACACCTTCTTAAGTATATTAGGCCGTGGTATACGGATATTATCGCACGGTTTCATGCGTCGTATATTACACGTAATAATATTTTAAAAGACCTCAAAGCTGCACCTTATAAAATAAATGTGCCGCAGGCGGCCAGAACAATTTTAGCGCTGGGCGGAGCGCACTCAATGCTATATAATAGCGAATTTTGCCCGCTCCGGGTTCATACGAACACTGCGACGAAAAACAAGTTAGAAGCGTTGAGCGGATCTAAAATTACTGATATCTTCGGGTAAATGTTCGAACGGCGAGTCCTCCGTTCGGGACGCAGGTGGGTCTTTGCGGGATGCACGGGTGCGGTAATGACGAAGCCTGCACGGGGGGAGAGGAAGACTTCTTGTTGGGCCACTGATGCTCACATGCACGTGCAACTTAATAATTGTCATTATTTTATAATTATCAACTCTATTTACTTAGCTTTAACCAAAATATTTTCTAAATAATTAAATCTGTTTGTAATTGTTCAAGAGATGATGTGAATTTAAGAATAAAAATAAATAAATATGCGCTCACGCCCGTAACCCAGAAGGGTAGGCAGAGATCATGGATTTCCATTTGGCGCGATCCCGGCACACCTCTCTCGCTTCTTCTACATTCATACATCTACGCATACATGATTTTAGAAGTGACAACCTTTTAAGTCCGAGGGGTTGAATAAAAATTCGAAATGTGTGTGCTTATAATAATTAAAATTTATTGTTCCTGATTCGATCAAAGATTTTTGAATTCGAGATTGTATTTTACCCAACCTAGCTATCGTAACGACGGCATGGCCAAAGCTATTTTTAATTTCAACTGCAGTACAATTCTATAATCGCTTCCGGTCATCACTTGTGGTGGCACACAAAGCGGAGCCTGGAACTTGTGTAATTTATTCATAGTCGAGTAATGACACTCGATTACTTTGGCGCTAACCCTTTACAACGGAGCTCGGCTTAAAAACGGTTTTTTTTCTCTCATATTTAATGCAAGGAAAATGACTTCGTTAGGGCGAATTTCTTGAAACAAAGTCATCGTCGACTAAGTTGAGGTGTTGTGAAAACGTTTTTGATCTTGTTAAATTTAAGAAATTTAGATACCTGACCTCGATACGAGTGTCATGCTTCCTTTGGGACCTGGTTGGTTATGGCAGTGAAATCATTTTTTTAAATCAAATAATATGTGTCTTACACAATGTGTGCACATGTGCGTATCAACATGTAGGTACCCATAGATTAGCCTAAAGTTTTTGTAGTGAAAGTATATTTATCTACCTTTTGCTTAGGAGTTGCTAGTCTCCTCTTAATTCTCCTTCTCTGTAATTTTTTCCTAATTCAAAGTCCAACTTCACTTCTCGCCGTCATGACTACACTTGATCCATTAACCTCTTGTGATTTACAAACGCGCATGTCTCGTCTTTTATAAAAACCGTAATTTAGTTTAATAGTGAAGTAAAAATCAATCTAAATTAAGCCGAAATAGTTTCAGTATTGTGTATCTACACTCTTAAAGGCAGGGATTAATAATAGAGGTATTACCGATTTTTAAGTTAAAATTATTCAGAAAACGCAGCTGCGATCCAGTTTCTAAAAGTCGTAAAATTTAACGCCACCATTCCTAAATCTTTGTTGTTGTTTGTTTGCTAACTATAAACTTAAAGAAGTACTAAAAGGATTTTTAAAGCGGTTCAAAAAGTTCGGTAGCTTAGATTTCAACTTAAAAACTTTGAGTATCTTACAATACGATTCGGTACGAACAAACGATGCCAGGAAGTTGATCCTACTCATTAAGATAAGCTAACATCATTTTATATTGTCGAAAAGTATTTTTTAAATTTCTCAAATTTAGCCCTTGCTGGAAATGCGAAGATCTGTTTAAATATATTTTGATTTAAAGTCCTTTTTATATAACAATAGTTTTACTTTTAATTATCTCTATTGTGAATACAAAATACAGTAAAAAATATTTTCAACTTCGAACGACACCTAATTGAATTGTAATAATATAATTTGTGCAATCTAAAATTGATATGCATTATGATTTGACATTCTTTTAAGAATTAATGAGAGTGCGGGGGTCGAGGGGAAGCAAGGGAACTGGAGAGGGTTTGCTATTGAAAATAAAAATGCAACGCTCTCGCCTGTCGACGACAGACTTTATTATAAAAGACACTGATTTAAAAATAGGAGAAAATTTTTCTATGACACGCAATTTTTAACAGAATAAGAAGATTCTAGAGGAAAAAGAAAAAAATCTATTAGAAATAATTAACTTGCGTCGGTGTAGAGTGTAGTCAATTTGTTTATCTTTTTTTATATATCTTTCTTAATAAGAAATCTTTGAATCTTGAAACCTTAGTAACATTCGTTAAAAAACCACCTGTGGATAAATTAAGTATAATTTGAACGTATAACGAAATTCCATCAAGCATCGCTACTAGAGGCTACTTAAAAAATTATAATAAAAAAATGTCATGGAGTTATTTAAGGCAATGTAGAAAAAACTGCATTTTTTCCTCGTACTTACTATGCGAGCAAGACGAGATCTTCTCGTTCACATGTCATTTTTAGATGGCGTTCTCGAATAATATTTATATTATTGGAGAACTCCATCTAAAAAAAATTACTCTTCTATCATAATTTATTATATATTTTGCTTGACATAGCTTGATTTGACGATCTCTAGTAGCGTACGCTTCGTTTCATAGCTCCATGGCGGTTTTATATTTTCTAATATAATTGTACAGAAAACTCGTTTCTTATGTAAAAAAGGCCAGGTGTCGCGATAAAGCGAATGTTATGTTGTAATTCAAACTTAATGGTCGTTAAAAGTCACTAAAATGGTCGAAACAGAAGTTTATTTTAGCGTAACCGTGACAAATATCAGGTAAGGTATTACTTTTGAATAGCACCACATTCAATTTTATTTTGGATGTAGTTTTTTGTTATGGAATAGACAGGAAAAAGGATATTTTCTTCTCCTAGTCATCCCCTCCCTCATCCAATCATCTTCCCCTTCTTTAGTAGGAAGCGATGGGAAGGGGAAGAAGACGGAAACTGGCACCTCCGGCACCTCAATCATCAGACAAAACGCAGAGTACTTCTACTTCACGCCTGTTTTCTGTGAGGTCGTGGTATTTCACTGGTCGAGCCGGCCAATTCGTGCAATAGATGTTATTGTTGGCTCTACCACTGTTAAACTATCGTGCGAAGATTGTTAGGAGACTAAAAGATGAGTGAATTCATTTACGCGTATCTTTTTTCTCCTTGATATCATTTTTCACGTTAAATATTTTAATAGAACAAATATGAACCACTCGAATAAAGAAATAAGATTCAAGTTCGTTTGACGTAATTGAAATCGGAGAATTGATTGACATGGTCAGTTAATAAGGGTCACCTTCAATCTACACTGATTGGTCGAACGACCTTGTCTAGTCAAGTGTACGTATTGATTTCTGAAGTATCATCAAGCATCTATTCTTTAATTGCAATTTATTGCAATACTATAAGAGACTGCGCTGAATAAATCGAAAATATTATTTGTTTGTTCATCAAAAAATCACAACATATAAAAATCGTAGTTTGGAGTCCTTTTTGCGACGCAGCGCCAAAATCTCTAAAAGTATATATATTTGTGGCTAATTTTGTCGGCATAATCAGTCGCGCGTGATGCACTCGCACATCGCATCATCGTCGTCGCATAGCATCGCGTCACGTTTTGTCGCTAACCTAGGACAATGGGTATTACACACCAATATGACGATGGATACGTATGGATTATAGATAAATTCAAAATTTCATTATTCTTTAATTTACGTGGAAATGAATAAATATTCAAGTTTTTGTTTATTTAAATATATTAATTCAGCAGTATTAAGTTAGTAAAAATGTTTGTTTCATTTTTCAATTTAATAAAGTATACCACATATAAAATATTTTCGAGAAAACTAATTATGCAAGAAACTATACAACTATTGAATAAATTATACGCAATCAAAAGATTTGCAACTTTTCAAAAGCTTACCGGAACTATTTTATTACGTGATATTTAAAAACAGTTTCCATTTCAATACGAAGCAGTAGTACTTATAGTTGAATGTACGGTCTGCAAAACACGCCCGCGTGAGGTCGTACAGGCAAAAGTACCAATGCCTAACAGAATGCAGGTCTGGAGTATCGTGGATAAGGATAGTCCAGGTCAAGGCACCTGCTATAAGTCCACGAAAGCCCCTACCATAAGCTGAACTAGCTCTTGAGTAACTAAATATTAGGCCATTTAAATTGTGAATACCTCTAATAGGCACAGTGAACACTTAAAATCGAATTAACTCTTCTAGATCCTGTAAAAGCAACAGCCTAGTAAGAAAAGTACTATAACAGCCTCTAAATGACTAATAAATAAACAATTAAATACTAATGAACTAGATGTGACTTCATAGAACTGTACCTATCAATTTAAACGTGTTAATTTTCCACGAAAACATATATTTGTAGAAGGTCGGGTGGGAAGTAAATGGTAGGTTAGATTTGTTAATAACACGGCTTGTAACACTGCCTGTATGGGTTAACCGGAGTATAATTATCGTTCAAACTATCGACCGTATAATTTACTGGCGGAAGTAGGTTGGTTTTAGCCAAACTTCAGAAATGGGATATCCCTGCGCATAGATAGCGCTTGAAAAAATGGATTTTGTTTGTGTAATTTCGCTTTTCTCTGGGAACGATATCTGTATATATTTAGAAATAATAATCATATCTTACTCCAGAGACTCCGGAGACTAGTAAATAGAAAAAGCGAGATCTATGTAACAACGTACTATAATCCAGTGTAAGTTGACCTCAGATCTATATGATCAATCATATTAAATAGGGTTCAACTTAGGCCGGATAACATTGAACGGTGAAACCGCGGGGTACAGCTAGTAAAAAATAAATCCAGATTACCAGTAAAAGCTATATCTACCAATGGCACTAATATGCAGAGCTTCTAGCATATTAGTATAAACTTTCTACTGGATGTGTCTTTACAAGAATGTTAAATATGTCAATGAAAAATATATAAAAACTTGTCTTGCTTTGTATAATATGTTATTTTAATATGCTAACTGCGAAACTTGTGGTTTAATCACAATGTTTGGGAAAGAAATAGCGGAAAGTGATTCGATAAAAACTTTGGAAATGTATTGAGACAGTAACTAAAGCCCTTATTGGCATAAAGATAGTATGTTGAAGCTTATAGCTTAGCTTTATATATAAATGAGCATAGGCAAAAAGAGCAGCAAAAGTGCATTTGCTGAATTCTCTTTGAGTTTACATTGTTACGTAAGAAACTCCCCGCAACTATCTACTCAATGTTTTCTCTTTGTAATGGAAATAAGCTTTCGAATTCATTCCCGTGTTATTAACGTTCTTATTGAAATAGTAAAGTTTATAAATACCTACCTTTAATGCAATGTTAAATTATATTAAAAAAAAATGAATCATCGCCTTCTACATGCATACATGTACGAACGAATTTATATTAAAACTTTCGTGAGACATTATTAACATCAAAATGGTTTATCTCGGGTGATTATCTAAAATTCGACCGTGAACTCATCTCACTAACCCTGATGAAGGACCTCGATGATAGGTTTGAAGTGTACTTACGCCTACTGGACGTATTATTGATTGAAATCGCCAGCGATCGTAGACCAACCTGGTACAATACAGGGATGAGTTAAAAGTTTGTTTATGCTTCTAGGTTTCATGTGATTTATTTTTTAATTGACAGCCCTATCATTAAAGTAGGTTGTACACTATTTAACATTACTCAACTGAAGGCACAGCTAGTGTAAAATATTGTCATTATTAGTATCGAGATATATCATCCAATAATTACTCTCTCATGAATTCACGTAATTTCCCATTGGATGTCACGCCAAGGATTCCCATTCGAGTTGAGCTTATTACCACCCATAAAGCACTAACGATTATTACACTGTTGCCGTTAATTAATCATAAACATTGCCCTGAGCCATTTCCTTAAGCGTCGCGTAACGTTGCCAGCGACTAGCATTTAACTACGCTGTAAGCAACCACACAGAACCTATGGCGTAGGTTCAATATGAGTTTATTAAATCGAGAGACTTTCTTCTGGTTTATCAAATAGTTACCTGTCTGAGATGATACCGCGCTGATTACTCGTGTTGCTTTTACTTAATATGGCCACCCTTATAATAGTTCATAATCACTATATTTATACCAGATGGATCTCGTATTAAAGGACAGAAACTAGTACACGTTCACACGTCTCCGGTATTGTATTAAACAAGGGGTAAGGATATTAGAACCAATGTCTGTCGTTCTCTTCGTCTTTCTTACTAAAAGCTCTATAACTACTAATTCTCTGAAGCTATAGACGTCCTTTGAAGGTGACAAGAGACTTCCACCTTCCACTACTGCCTTTTAATTTTTATCAAGTCAACTACAAAATTCATGGGCTTCCTAATTGGACTTGAATTATGACGCAATGCGGTTATGAAGTCGGCTGCTTTTTAGTTCTACAGCTGTTTGTACCTTGAAAGCTTATTACCTACGATTTATGAACGCAGTAAAGTTACTCGGAGACCCGGGCGCGCTTTTAAATACAAGTACTATTGACTGTGAAACACTTTGCGAACTAGTGTTCGACGGGGACGCAGTGTCAACTTTATGACATAATTTTGTATGATGCGAATGTATTCAGTTTTATTTCTAGACATGTTAAAGTATTAAGGCAGTGTTTGCACTAGTGAGCTCCTATCTAAAGCTATCAGCTGATGAACTCTGGAGTGGCTCAAACGGGTAAGTACCAAGACTCCTTAGTCTTCGTTAAGTGAAGTATTAGGATACAAACTGTTTTATCTCGTCTGATTATTAAAAAAAGGCAAAACTAATGGTTAAGGGCACAGACTGCGAAAGATGCACATGAACGTGCGTTCGAATCCGCAATTCGACTATTATCGTTAACTATTTCTAACCAAGTTTAAGCTTAGTTGGGAATGGTTTAAAGAAATATTAATCAATTATTTCGATAATTTTATATATCATATACATGGCCGAGGAGGGTTGGCGTCAGGCAGGCGGCCGGCCGTAAAAAAGCTATAGCCAAAACATATTACAGTACCTGTAGTACTTCTCGTACGTACGGCAGGGAAAAGGCTCTCGTCTGATTATTGAGATGCCGCAGGACTTCGGAAGCATACAGGAAATGAAGGGACCTAATCCCGATCCCAGCTAATCCCACCTCTTCTTTATGTTTCTATAAAAAGGTTGGTAACTCACCTTATGGAGCGTCTGCATCCACCAAAGCTACCTAGGAACTAGCAGAACACATATAGTATCCGAGACACGGTTGCTGAAGAAGCCTTCAAGTTTCGTTTCTGCTAAGAGGGAAGAGTTAAGTGTTTTATTTGCTCTGCCACTCAAGCTCGGTGAATCTGTAAATGCCTCTTCCAGGCAAACAGTGATGTCAGTCAAAAATAAATCCATAACTCTTCTCAATGTTGTAGATGTTGATGGGTAGCGAAGTAACCAACTTAAAATCAAGTATAAAAATGTATTCAGTAAGAATACCTTTTGTAAGAGTAACAACAAAACCAAATCTTACTTCTTTGGTACGTACTATACCAGACAGTATGTACCAAAAGTATATAACGGTTTCGAGTAACAGTGAAACTGACTTGTAGGTCAGGTCACCAAACCGGCCGGGTTATAGAAACTGAGTCATCGTTCTAAATTGAAACACAAACCAATAAATCAAGACACGAAATCAATTCGTATATTACACAAAACTTTTAATTAATACTTTTGGTGTGGTTTCGAAACTGTTACTTTCGTTACGCTTCGCTTCGCTTCGTTTATGACTAATGCATATCGAGTATAGAATGGTTTTTTTATAAATTACTTTATTATATCATGCGCATGTTCTAACTGGTGTAAGCAGAACAAACAAGAATGCGATAGTTGTGAAAAAAACACAGGCAGTTGTAAGGGCTGCCGACAGAAGTAAGAACTTAAAACAAGCTCGACAACAGTTTAAAAATAAATAATGAAAAAAAAACCCTGCCACCTTAACAATAAAATTCAAAATTGAATACAAGAAAAATAAATGAAAAAAATGTTCCTCGAAACTGTTCCAAATTCAAACAACTTCCGATCGCCTCGCCCGATCACACTTTTCGTAACGCTCTCGTCGCGCATTCACCAGCTTACTCCTCAAGTCAAGCGTGCTTAAAGAAGTCTTAACTTCAATAACATTTTAGTTAAAAAAAAACTGAAATATTGTGAATTCACATCGATTTTTGCGGTTAATTTAGTAAAATTCGAACTCAAGCCTTAACCTTAAGTTGCCAGGCTACTATAATTTATAACCGCTTAACTTTAACGTCCCGCTTTAGGGTTAAATATTGTCACTAATGTCTCATTTAACAAACATTTTTCCGACAGAGTCCGTTACGATGGCATCATTGAAACGCGCTCAGTTTGTAGTCTGCTTCATTAGTACACGTTTGAAATATTTATAGTCAATTGAATTGGTTAAAAGTGACCAATATGGATGGTCTTTATATTAGAAAAAGCTGGCCACTTTGTGAAATAGAAACTAAAGATGTCTATATCACTTCGGTGTAAAGTACCCTCCGCAACTTACGCCAGTGTTTTAGAACTGTAAAAATAAATAAATAGCATCATGCCTATAAGAGGGGTAGCCAGAGATTAGGATTTCAATTTGGCAGGATCCGGGAACACTCTTAAATGTTTGAAGTTCTCTCTGACTCTCTTCTCTAATACTAAATCTATCTTTCTTCAGAATTTTAATGTATATTTAAAAAATCATTCGTATTAGTTAGAGGTCCTCTAATATTATTTTTGTCTTTATGTGTAGATTCTAATTGCAAAAAATTATGCAAAAATAATATTAATTATTGTACAAGATAAAGAATCTATACTTAATGTCTCCCACATCAATATTACTTAGGCATTGAAACAATTGAAAAGGGCTCCATTGGTATATGGATCAAGTAAGAGGTTTAAAAACTAAAGAACCTGTGTTTAAAATGGGTAACTTAGATCTACCAATTAATGAAAGCGTACAGAAAGTGAACTGTCCTTGCACAATTTATAAATCAAAAACAATAAAGCATAGGGCAAAAATAACTATAGCCCTTTACCCAAATCAGAAATATAGGTCGCGCTTGATTGTGTCCAGTTTAGTGGGCGCTGAACCCGTAAGGTTATGTCGGTCAGTCGTAAACCGGGCACAATAGCGCCGTCGTCGTGTGGGTTCCGGTATCTTTTATATCGATAACCGGGCCCCTTATCTTTGTGGTTATAGTTGAAATATTATAATGATTAGATAACGCGTGCGCCTTTAAGATCGCGTCTTGATTACACGCCCGTTTAAATTGCTCGGCGGACAGGAATGCTCTTATAAGATTCGATTGGATTGAATTTTATGACTTATTAAGTCCAGTGGGTGGGTTTTAAAGAAAGGAGTTATTAAGGAAAAACTATGCGTAGTTACTGCTATATAGAGTGTTGCAGTTGTAGGTACAAATCTTATATAAAGGTGGGTATAAACAATTGAAATATATGTATATTTTAAAAAAATAAGTAATTTTTTTTATTTTAAGAAATTAGAAATTTAATTCTTATATTTAGCGTTGCACAAATAAGAGAAAAATTACTTCCGTGCTAGTCAAAGGACTGTATTACGGCGAGGCAATTCTCGCGCCAAATATTAAAATATCTGCATCTAAGTTGGAAAGTAACGGATAATTTAAGTTTCTTTAAAACAATGTATTCATTTCAGACTGGAACTTTGTCAGTTTCTTAAGGAAATACTGTTATATTGAAAATGGAATTCAAATTTCCATATATTAGAGGTTGTATTTGAACAATAAAAATATTTTGCCCTACATATAATGTTTACCAGCGACACGTCCCGTCGTCGCACAGGTAACGCTAATTTTCCATACCCAGGCAAACACGCGGGACGTGACAACCTGTATGACAAAAGACGTTGCAGTTGTGTGTCAATTAACTTACAACGCCATCTCTTAGAAACTTTTGAAACTTATAAATAATTATAACACTTAAATTGCAATAAAAATATTAAAGTATTAATCAAGATAAACCTATCCTATCTCTCAAATTGGAAAAAATTACGTACAGTTTCGGATCGGTTGAGTAGTTTTGGAGTCACAAACCTACATGTCACGATGTTGATTTTGTCATCATTTCAAAATCTAAATTAAACAGTTTGTCTTCGATTATTCTTTTATCTAGTAAAGGCATACCTTAAGTCTTAATTTCAACGTAGGCTGTTTTATGAACACAACGCGTACCACTTTGGTGGTACGCTCTCAATGTATTTCTTGTTTTATGGACATATTTAGTAGGTTTACAGACTAATAAAACGATTCTACCATTGTTTTAGTTGTTACATTAAATTTGATTGATGTCTATGATACTTAGTCTTCAGTAATAAAAAAGATAAAGCAAAGATTCAGTTCCCAATTTCCTTTTTGAAATACATACCTCTTGTAATTTCGTTTGAACTTTAAATATATATCATGTGTATTAACAAAATAGTTATGTACAATGATTATAAATTATATATGTATAATGTCGACTTTTTATATAAATTATGTTGTACATTTGATAAAGACGAACATACTGCCGTATACCGGGAAAAGACC
>JWHW01025716.1:81527-94949 GCA_000931545.1 Papilio glaucus | reverse complement strand
AGATATACCACGACCTCACAGAATACCAGCTAAAGTAGATTCATCCCTTACCATTTCTCCTTTCCTATTGTTAAAAAATCAGTGGTCACTTAGCGTAGGTAAGCGAACTCCTTGCCCGTTTACCCACTTATAAAGTAGAAAAAGAATCTATACAGGCACAAATTTAGTATAAATAGAATAAGTAGAAAAAGGCTCTGACCAAACATGTCAGGGGAAGGAGAAAAAAAAAGTAGAAAAAGAAATTTGAATGTTCATCATCAACTTTAGTGTAAAATCTTTTACGTTTTCCTCCTTCCTTCCTTTTGGCCCACGTTCGATATCTGTTTCATTTGTCACATAAATGATAATTTCGGCCTTCCTACCTTCCACTCTTCTGTTATGAAATTTGATAAAACCTATTTTATCTATTCCTAGAACACTCCGTCTTTCCTTTCACTAGTATTGTGTTTTAAATTTGTATTTACTATGTATTTATTGACACTAAAGTACGATCTTTTGTATTCAAGGAAAAGAAAAATGGACGTTAGCAATAAGCGGCTTTTGTTTTCACGATACAACGTCGGTCTTCTGTTGCCGAGCGAAATTTATATTAACAGCTAGAAATGGGGGACGATGTCAATTTTTCTAAGATAACAAAATTAAAAAGACTCTGATGGTAATGTTATGCAGAGGATTCCTGCAGTGAATATTACAATTTAGAAGATAGAATAAAAAAATAAGTATTTTACATGATGTTGAGAAATATAGCAGTACTCAAGACGTCTAAAGTATAATTATTTATATAAAAGGCTGAAAGCAAGTTGCAGTGTGTTCTTAGCCATTTGTAGGAGAAAAACGTGGAGGGCACAACAGGAAACCGAGAGGAGTAGAATTCCACTCACTCTTGGTAAGGAGCCTCTATACTATTGTAAAAGGAACCCAAAATATTGTACAGAGCATCTTAACACGTCAAAAATGCCTTTTACAACACAAAAGGCATTTGGACGTTTTATTTTTAATATAATTGTTTTCGAAAATTGGATTTTATTATCCTATGTTAAATATTAAGGTTTTTAAATATAGAAGAAATTTTTGAATGATCTTTACATATAAAATGTTTGTTTATTGGTCCTCTTGCGAAATTCAAACGATTTTAATGTATATACAGCTACAAGCAAGCAACCGTAAAAATCTATTTTGAAACTACGCCAAAAGAAGCAAACTGTTTGTTTGTAGAAGAGATTTTCTTAAAGGTATCAATAAATTCCGGTTCGAACGCAATTTCCTGTAAATAATGAAGGTATGGTAATCCTATGGGAGTTGCCTTACTTAGAGCTAAATTCTCATTTGTATCCTTTGCAGCTTAACTTGAACCTTCGTGGCTAGAGATTTTTTGTAACACAAAAGTATTGGCCCCTGGCTTAGCAGTTGCAAGTCCGAGTCTCTGAAATACTATCCCGTAAAAAGTTTGTTTTATTTTAAACTAACCGCTCTTACCCGGCACTGCCTGAATAAATTTTGCACGATAATGATACAAAATAGCCCACGCTACTTCTGGAAAAAGTGGGTTTGTAATGATGAAATAATTATTAAAATTGCAGTTTCATATTTTAGCTATTACAAACTATCAATTCTTGCTTATTTACCAACACAATGATAAGGAAATATTTGATTATTCTGGATTAAGTCAAAAACAACTGAACCGAACCTTTCGCCAATGGAAAGCACTGTATCAGCGAGCAACGTAGGTTATTTTATTATCTTATTTGTCTATCGACTTGAGCGGAGCCAGGGCGGATTAGTAGTAATATTGTGTTATGAGAGGCCATCCACTTCTGTTTTTCCTGATCCACTCTTTTTCTCAAAAAGAATGGCATCTCAACCAGCCTCTTGTTTCCGTTACAACGCATCCTTAATTTTGTGGTTATTGTGGATGTTAATGTATAGAAGTGGTTATTAAACATCAGGTGACCCGTTTGTGTGTTGTATTTTTTTATTGTAAAAAAAACTTTACACAGAAATTTTAATGACAACTTTATTTGTTCATTTCCAGATTTGGAGTTAGGTTCTCCTACCAGCCTGTACATCCTAGTACCTGTAACGAGGTGTACAACCGGGAAAGCTTAAGGCCGATAAGCGAAAGTTACGTCATGGGAGAGGCCAAGGGCTGAGAATGGAGGAGGATTGTAGCGTCAAGAAGGTGTATATTGAAATTCCAATTGGCCTAAATACTATTGGGAGGATGCTGTGGAATTTGACTTACGAGAGCTCCAAGCAAAATGACTTGCAGAAATTTTTTGAGTAGCTTGGTAGAACAAATACAAAATACGTCAATACCACAATCTGACGGAGATGACAGAACAGAATAAGATAGAGGCGAAAGGAAAACAAGAACATTAATAAACGTTAATAAAGCGGCTGATGGGCAAGCCCGTAATAAAATTGAAATTAACACGACAATGCATTTTAATAGAGATTCCAAGTGAAAGGACTTTGAAATTGAATTCCTTAATTGCCCATCCGAAACAGAGAAGACTTTAATGAACTTGACTTTTGGTCATCGACGGCGGTATTGTGGAAATTTCATAATATTTCTTTTTCCACTTCGCCACAAGCCTCGTGGGAAAAGTTTTTTAATCTTAATCGCGGACGAGGCTGTCAGGAACCGGAATTGCGTTCAGCCGAAGTGGCAGCCCTAAATATTTTTTATCGCCCTCCCAATAAATCACTGATCGAAATGTTTGTAATAAAACTGTACTATCGTTATATCAAATATTACAAAACGGAACGCGGTTTCTGTTCTCCGATCAAAATGGCGCTGATATTTACGACTTTTTTATTTTCTTTTAACATCTAGTAGCCTTTAGGCAAAGGAATTCCACCGCTTAATATTGGAACACGTAAAAGGCATTATTGTAGGTTACAGAATAAATGGTCCCAACTCTTTGCCTCCCGGTGAAATATGGCACCAAATATTATCACAGACCCGAAGAAGCTGTAGAAAAAAGGTCGGCAATGGACTGTGCAGTGAAACTGAAAGGATTTGGCGGGTAAATCCGTTTATTACCGCAGATCCGGGGACAGAGGGAGCGACGCCTACTTTTCATTGAAATTCGAGTGGCACATAAAATGGGGCGTAAATTCCCCTCACTAATGCTGGGACACTCGAGTGTTGGTCGCACGACGGAACACGACTTAGGACGTTTTTATGGAGGCCCGGATCGCTTCGTCTTTAGGATGAATTGAAAGCTGGAATTGCAAATTTGTTGGCGTCTCCTCCGACACCCTCCTAATGTTTATATTCAACGCTGTCTACAAACACATAATAAGCCCTTATTATTCGAACTATGTGCACATAATGTTTTTAGTAAGTGAAATTATATTGACTTAAAATATCTTCCAATGCTTTTGGTAACAGATAACTGAAACATCGCTGGAGATTTCGAACTTACCCTTAGTACCGAAATAGTCATTGACGAAATAAGATATCACTATCAGATCAACGGGTTTGATAACTATTTCAAGAATATTAAATAGTTTTAGGTTTGCTACCTTTTACGATACAAATTTTAATATTTACATTTTAAAATCATATCCTTGTCTGTACACCAGTGTACTCTGATGTAAAATATGTTGCTCGAAGAGTAATCAGCCTTCTACAAAAGACCTGATGGAGTATCTTCACCAGTGAAGTCCAGAAAAAATTACAAATAAAGGCATAATACAGCTGGGGATAAATATTGACGCAATAAAGGTTTATGATACTCTCAGCTATAAACTAAAAGTCTCACGGGCCAACGATTCTGTTTATTTATCGCGCAATAGGTGAGAGTGTTTTGGTGTAAATCGGCCAGAAGACAGCGGGACCAATAACATCATTTATCATGATTTATCTCGATATTAGACACGAAGAAACAAAGCGTATTTCTCTTCACAGGAATAGGTAAGTGGGCCATAATTGAAACGGCATGATTTATACCTTATCCCGCTCACTCTTGCCCCCGCAATATTTTCGTCCGAAATTCGTTTACTTGAAAGGGTTTTATAAGAAACGCGAAGGGGGCAAGGGGATCCAGTAAATTATGGCCTTTTAAATTCCTTTTTCTTTGTTACCGTTGTAACTTTTTTCGCGACAAAAGAGATTACGCCATTTATCTTCCGCGGAGCCAGTAAATTGGTTATGGAGATAAAATCTTTTATTAAATTATGGAAATGAATTTGCCTCTCATTTGAATATGGACAGTCCAAAGGGTGTATAATAAAGTCTTGACGCATCTAGCGCTTTTGTAATGCTAACCGGAACATCGGTGGTTTGAGATACACGCTGATCAAATATATACGTTGCTAGACGATATTCTATCGAATTCACAATGATTAGATAAATCTGCAATAGTTTAATCAGTTTTAAAGCTTTAGTAGTAGTAGTCCTTTCTACGGTGTCTATTATCAACATCGTTTAGTCATGTATCAAAATATTACATATAAAATTCATTAAGTTATATATTAGTAGCTTGCAACATACAATATTTTTGTGAGCCAAGACTGTTAATATATTGAGTATTGTTGCCAATTTTTCCTTGACCACAGAGTTTGTCGCCGGCGAAAAATTATTTCTTTCAGATTCCCTTCACGTAGTATTGTGTTTGCTCTTAGTGCCCTCTTTTATGTTTATTATGACTTATACCTCGTACATAGTCGAGTATCTTCTTTATATGCCTTCTACTGGTCTACAAAAAGGCTGACAAATTATGCGTTCCATTTATTTCTAATGTAAAGGCGTAGAAGTATTTTCTTAACGTCGGTTGAGTCGCCTACTTACTTGTCTGCTTCTTTTTTATAGTAGAAGGTGGAACAAGTAAGCGGTTCAACCTATATCAAGTGAGCTCTACCCATAGACATCTGCAACAGATTTTTATAGAATCAAATAATTTATAAATATTTCAGATTTTTATAGAATCAAATAATGTAGATTTATTAAATGTTTATTAAATCAAATTCAATAAATATCTTATAGTATGCATTAAATAATCCATGGTTTATTTTTTTAGATTTAAAACGTAAATGTAAATGTTTTACATATAAAACTGTTGTACTAGATTATTTTCTAGTGCGTACCATCTCTCGAGCACATCATTCGGTCAAACGCTAGTTTACTCATATTATAAAAAGAAGAAAACATTATTTGTACTATTTTTCAGAAACTATTTTTTTATCTGTCATTTTGATACACGGACAAAATGAATTAGTTTTTCCTGAGACTTTTAAAAAATTAAACGAGAGTTGTTCAGTGTACGTTGTACAACAATAAAAAAAGCACGGAGGCAAAGATCCGTGGGACTCTTTATTCTAGTGGTGGCCAGCCTTTTGTTTCGAATGCCTTTGTTCCGTCGGGTCGCGGTTCGAATACTTTCTATTGAAACAACCTTTCAGTCGGAGAAACAGTTAGATTTACGCCGTTTTTAATAAAATGATTCATTTAAACGTGCTGGGCCTCGTAAAGTTGACGACTCGTATTGGATGGATTGAATATTTTAAGTCAAACACCAGCAACAAAATAAATTTCTAGTTACCCGCAATGCAGCCATAGAAGTCAGTCCGTCTTTTTGTAAATTAAGCTTTGTTAAGAGAACAAAGAGCCATTTTCTAGAAAAAAATATGAATTTATCCTCCTTATATAAAAGGCGATGTGTGTATGTATGTTCTCAATATATTCCGAAAAATTTGGATCGATTTCGATAAAAATTTGGATCGATTTCGATAAAAATTTTAGGAAACGTTCATATTGGCCTCGCCGATGATCATGTGAAGTTGGGTACCGATCGGAGCAACATAATAAGTGCTACTCGAGCGAAGCCGGGGCGAATTACTAGTATATATACATCAATAGGAAATTTGAAAATCTTTTATTGGCTGTCATAGATGTTAAAGGCAATCTAATAAGTAACTTCTACGAGAGTTACATATGCACGTTAACGTTGTGAACGTAAGGATTTTAAGTGTTGAGTACACTAAGGGGTGTAGGGGCATGCATTATGCTACCTGGCGTGTGGGAATGCAAAACCGCCGTTAAACGAGCTCGCAAAATTTAACGTACCTTCATGTCTTGTGAATGAATCCCCTTTTGTCATCTCTTATGTCCTTACGGTTATATTCTCTTTCTTTCATGTAGACAGTAAGCGGCCCATTTAAGTTAAGTGACCATCTCTTTCTCTCTACACATACATGTACATACATCTGCTAAAAAAAGAGTTACACGTTTATCTAGTACTAATATTGGAAAAGGGAGGAGTATGAACACATTGTGAATTTTAACCTTGTCATTTAGGAGGAGTATACAAAACTGTCTTCTGAAATACTGGTTATCACTTAGTAGTTACTTCATAAGATATAGCCTCATAGAATTGTTCTTTATTTCTGGAAGAAGATAGCACACGAGCAATCGGTCCACCTGATGTAAAGTGATCGCTACCCATAGATAGAAAAAGGAATCTTTTTCCATTCTATCTATCCCATCTCTTGTCGAGTCTTTTTCCCCTTCTTATCCTTCCCTTATTAGAAAAGAATGGGATGAAGACTAGACCTGGGTTCGGACTTACGGTATCTCACTCATCAGACGTAACCGATGCCTGTCTACTGTAAGCTCGTGGTATTTCACCGCTCGAACCCAGTGGAACAACTGCTATTGTTGCGAACACTATTGTATATGCTCTTGGAAAATAAATGTTATTTATGTTAATTATGATTAAAAACGTAGACATTAATATATGTGGCTTCATTTCACGTCGGTAATCCGTAAAGTATGGAGTAGCTACACTCCAGCACTGCAGCTGTGTAAAACTACTACACTTAGAACCAAGTGAATAAGCCAAGTCTTCACACCCAGTTCTCGGCTCCTCTTATCCGGTCTGGACGTGGTCGGAGGAGTCAATGAACATACCGACCGTTGTACTTCACTAAACTTAACTTACTCTTCGAAAGCCTTTATGAAGTTACTTAAGTTGTTCACAATTAATGCTCCATGTTGGACGAAATTCGAGTTTCTTTTTTTCTATTTACTAAGACAAATTCTTTATTTCATGAGCGAAACAAAAAAAAAGTTTGGACTCTTCAATTCCCTTTTTGATTGAAACGCTACAATTTAACTTTAAATTAGAAAACTTTAGGAGGGAGAAGGGAAAACTTTGCGCTTTCGTCGCACTGATATTTTAATGATTAGGTGTTTTAAAAAAATATTAACAAGCTCCCATTGTTTAGTGACATAATAGAAAGATATTAACAAAGGAATTTCAGTTCAAAACGACTGTAGGACAGTAGTCGTAATTTATATCGACGCATTAATTTGCATCATTAGATTTTTGAAATATCAATATTCTTAACCAGGAATTACTTTTACACCATTCGATAGTGTTGCTAACAAGGAATACTGGGAAGAGGTATACAACGAGTTTGAACGAAACGATTTGAATCTTTATATTTTTTTCATCATCCCTTGGATCAGTTCCCTGCCGTCCGCGTCCAGCTCCCGCAACCTTCACCAGATCCATCCGTCCATCTTGTGGAAGGCCTAACTACACTACGTCAACCTATACGTGGCTACCTTTACAGTCGCTGGTAACACACACTGGGCCAAGATTTTCGTCTTGAGACACTGCGGTAAATGTTGGAACGGTAAATTTTTTCTTTAAATTATATAACAGACCAATAGTGGATATAAATAATTACATAAAATTTTAACGGAAGTGAATTCCGTTATGTACACATAAATACATATAACAGTTAAGTATAGCTTACAGTAACAGTTACAATCAGTTAACAACTGCGATTTTTAGTGCGAACAGCGAAGGATTCTAACAAGTACAACCATGTGCCTAGCCATCTAGAACTTTAGTTATAGTTAAGATTTCCTTATACTGACGTCCAGATTAAGTGAATGTTAAACTAATCTACGGAGTCCTCATTAAATTTTAAGAAAAAATAATAGTTTCTCCGAAATATAGGATCGAGAAATTCCATTTATTATATTTTCTTTGACGATCGCAGCGTACTTTGTAACGTTTGATCTTTAATCTACATTTATTATGACAATCTTAACTTCAAATAAACATTATGAAGTAACGTACCAATAAATATTTCATAGAGAAAACCCTCTCGATCTTTTGATCCCCGTAGGTTTTTAGAGATTACTTCCGAGGGACTTATGTTCCATAATTTTTCTAATACATAAATAATCTTTTCTTCTTTCTTGGGCCTCATATTGACAACCATCATGGTTACTTTTAGCTATTATATACTTTCTGTATATATATGGTTTTATGTTTTTATTTTACAAATTTGTGTGAGCCTTTAACTCAAAAAGTTGTATTTTAAAATACATAAGAATAACCTAATTACATTTTATTTTGTGTGAAAAGATACATCCTATTTCGATTTATACATACATAAGTATATGACGATGGTATAATATAAAGTGATAGATGATTATAATTACCATGGCAACCGATATTGTAAATGAAGGTCTTATATATTTCCTATTGCTCGGTATCACTTTTATTTTGGGGATAAAAGGTCACCCTATATCATTTTCTGTACCCGTGACAGTGTGTGAAAATTTTATGATGATCGGTTAAGTCTTTAATGTTCAAGCTTAACAAACAAACAAACTTATATAATAGTGTTAGTTCATGTAAAGAGAATAATTAATAAAAATCTGCCTTAAAATTTAAACGCTTTTCACTAAGATACTTAAAGCGGAGTTATTTGCGATGGCGATGCTCGTAACAAAGACATCTCTTACAAACTTGCCAGAGTTTGTCTTGAGATCCAGCGGTTACAGCCAACATTAATAAAACTCCATCTTTCTCACTAAACATAATTTCAAGTCGACAAACGCTGAGTTGAAATTCATTTGGCTTTATGTCGAAGGTTGAGTGCTAACAGTATGATGCGACAAAAGATTTCATAAAGGCGAATGACAAAGAATTTGTGACGCGAAAATGTCGGGTCGCCGGCGCTTTGTGTAATTATAAGCTCGATGTTCATTTGCCACCGAGACTTGTCTCAGAAACGTGTCTCCGTTGCGATTATCATGCTTGATTTCTGCGTTATAATTGCTAAAAATTTAATTAATTAAAAACCAACGCCCGTAGCCCAGAGGGGTAGTCAGAGATTATAGATTTCCGAATAGCACGATCCTGGCACACCTCTCACGCTTCTACATCCATACATCTACGCATACAAGTTCGTCGGTTACGGGTACTCTTTATATCGCCCTTCTTTAATATGTTACTAATTTGTTCGATATAAGTCCTCCTTGGACGTCCCCTGCCAGCGCTGCCACTCACTTTTGCAACATAAATTTGTTTAAATACTCTCCTTTCATTTATCCTCTCAACGTGCCCGAACCACCGAAGCATAACTTTTACATTTCTAGTCACAACATCCACTTTTAAGCCACACATTTCCCTTATAACGCTATTTTTAATCCTATTATTCAACGTCACGTCTAGCGCACAATTTAATAAAGTATTTTTAAATTACAAAATCGTAGTTAAGTGTATGTTTTAAATCAAAAGCGCTTTATTGTTTGCACAATGCCGCAAGATGGCGATAGTAGTAAGTACAACATTGAAACTCTAAATTAAAAAAGTATACAAAACAAAGAGCAGAAAGGTAAAACAAATATAATACATGTACAATTGTGTCTATAACAAATACGATAAATCGTATAAAGGAAACGGAAATCGAACATCGCCAGTCTCCTCCAACTCTTTGCGAGAACATGAAAATTTAATCAAAACAACGTCCCTGAAGTTGCACAGCGTCCAAATCTACTACGTTTATTACTTTGAGCAATGAACCATGATACTTAATGGCTTCTTTTGATAAGAATTCAAACTGGTCTCATTGAAAGTTGAGAACCGTGTTTCCCACATGCCGCCTCGGAAGCGGATTTGTGCGAGAAAATTCAATGAATTTCAAAGGAGCTGCTTTTATAAAGTATACCGCGTGTACAATTGTACGGTGCATGCACTATTCTCCTTCTTATATCCATATATTGATACATCTTTAATAGAATCTGATTTCTCTCATCTATTGCTAGAGATTTTTATGATTAGTGACTTGCATGAAAAATTTGATGATCACCAATGATCGTGGAACCTATATTTAATCTAATATGTACATCGATGTATTTAAAATTATCAACAGTAAAGTAGACCTTATACAGTAGTAAGTACTTGAAGTCCTTCAACAATTCAGTTCAGTTATGAAAACTTAATATTCCACCGCAAAGAAATTTCAAAAGAGAATAGCGATTGAGAATTTAAATGAACAAAATGGCCGAGAGAAGGGCAGGGCCACGTAGTCGACGAAACATGTTTGCACTTTAGTCTTTGTGTTGAAATGTGCTTTATTTTTGACATATTTCACACAACACTAAATTAACGTGTCAGTACAATTTATAGCTTCGTCATATTCTAATTTAGTTCGTGATACAATAGTAGGTAAATTTGATCTTATAATAGTAGAAAAAGTCAATGCGCCATTGTTAAGCGCTCCGATTCTAGTTCAATAGAAACAGTTTTCAAGAACAGTATCGGTTTAATAAAGAAAAAGGAAGGCCCTCGGGCCGTGGAGTAACCGCTATATTATTTATAGGATAACATGAAAGTTTAATAAGAAAATACGGCTCTCTCCCTGCCGCCGCATTGTTTATAGAAATACTGCTATATCTATGAATATTAAAATGTATTAAGTCGGGTAAGGAACAGTTGGAATTAGATTGTTTCAAACTCTTTGTTATCTCAGAAACATCATCGAATAAAGGAGCATACACACCATCGTTTTTCTTGTCGACTTTACTTTTCTACTTCTTCTTTTACTACTTTAAATTTTGACAACATGGACCTAGGTCCACCGGATACCGACTCCTTAGGATCAGATCATGAGGCACGTAAAGGGACTAGTCCGAAGTTGCCATTCAAGAAACACTTTTAAAATCTGACTGTAGAGTCAGAAGCTAAATATAATATTGGAGTTAATTCAAAATTTTGGTGTAGATAGAGTTAAAAATAATCCCTTTCCAATGCGTTTATTTCCAGTAGTTTTATTACACCGTGTTCATTGTAATTGGCCTATTAAAGTACATGATGATGTTTGACATTTTGACAGCAACGGTAAAAGCCCTGATGGACGCACCAGTCGGTTTGATAAAATTACACGTTCCAATATTAAACTCTCGATTAACACGACGATTCTGTCCCCAATCGCAAATTGCTCGCAGATTCATAGTAATTACGGATGTAAATCGATCTGCAAGAATCGTCCAATTGTAGGTATAGTGTTGTATAATGTAATTTATTGTACCGCGTTATTCAGACGAAATTCTGCGGCTTTACAAAGTATCATTTTTAATCTTTTTAGACAGTTTCTCTTTTTTAAAGTTCGCAATCGACCATTCAGATCACCGGGTTATCTTGAATCATCACCACCATCGGTACCCTATCAATTGATGAGTTTCGGATAAGGTAGTAAGGGATGGGTTTTTTCACGCATCAGATGATATGCAGTAGAAAATACCTCCAGTTCACGCCCGTATACTTCTTGGTTGTGGTACATTCCCAGCCGATCCGGCAAAATAATGCAATAACTCCCACTTCTGTTTCTAGAATTCATCACAGTTTTTTGAGCAGCTTAAATGGCTGATTTAATTAAAAGTAATTATGTATTAATATCTAATAAGTATTCTAAAGTTATTCAGTGATACTCCAGCTTAGCTTAAAGGAAAAATGATTTGTTTATTAATTCGCTACGTTGTACCGCAGAATAATTTAACAACGCGGACGTTTTCTTTTGAATGGAAATGAGCTAATATCTTTTGTATTTTGATTTTCCAATTTCCTTTGTGAAATGCGTTGTAGAATTAGGAAGTAATTTTTACCTACTGAAATTACGTTAGTCAACACAAGTAAATGTGTATGTTTTGCCCAAAACAAAATCGTGGTAATGAGATAAAAAAGATTTCATACTAAAGGAAGTTTGTTTAGTATAAATTTAATAATGTGCGCTTGTGACGAGTCGTTTGTAAAACGTTTGATAGCATTTTTTTTAATTTTGTGTGACAACAAGAAACAAAGTGAAGTTAAACTTTTATATCTCGAGGGATTGTTTTTAGGATTCTCACTTCCTCCCAACACAACTCCCATTGAAAGATAACGCACAGTTCCTGAGAAAATTACGTTAACATAACGTCCTTGTTTGTAACTCCTTAGATCTTTTGACAGTCGCCGGCCGCGGCACGCTCGCTTCGTTCGCTCGGCTCATGTGGTCTTTGTTCAAAGTAAAGAACTTCCTAAGGTCGCTCCTTGCTGAGCAAACCTAATTTGTGTGTAGGATTACATAGCTGAAACAGAAAATACAGTTATTAAAAAACTCCAAATTCCCGCTTTCGAATTGTAAAACGCACCTAAAATTAACGAGAAGAAAAGTGTAAGGAAATCTGAAGGTGTACAACATAATATAATTAAACATATTAACGTATTAAAGAAATTTGTCGAGTATGAGTGTAAAATTAACATTAGTAGAAAATTCAGATCCCTTTCGGTCACGGATAGTACCATTTTTTATCGATGCCCGAAATTACTTGATTGATTATCTAAATTCGAATAAAAAAATGTGAGGGAAAAAAATCATTAGGCTTGCTTGCTTGTTGGTAGCTAGGACCGTCATATAGCAATGATTGCAAAAGGTTTTTTTTAAATAAAATACATTACGAGATGTAATGAATCCTCCTCGGACTACATTACAAACTTTAGAATATTGTTATACGCATGTAATTCATCACACGATGTTTTTCATCTTGACATACGGCATGTGGCGTGCTGCGTGCTGCGTTGGAATTCTCATTCTTATCCGTAGAATTTCATACTCAGTTTTAATTACGATCTTGCGTACATATTTAAATAAACATACAAAAGAATCGAGAGATTTTTTCTTGAAAATCAATTATATATAAGGCCTTGTATAATTACGACCCTACGTAGACCCTACCTAATTTATAACTTTATAGTAGTTAATAATGAAATTATATATGTTAACTAGCTGGCTGGGCAAACTTCGTTCCGCCTTATAATTAAATAACGCCCCCGCAACCCCCTTTACGCGTGGAATTTCTTAAAAACCGTTCTTAGCTGACCTCTACGCGGCGAAAGGAATATTCCTTTAGGTCCTATTGAATAGTACATAAACATATGTCCCTTGAATAGTACATAAACATGGAGGTACATACGAGTAGATCGTCTAGAATTTTGTATATAAACATTTTCCGCTCGACTAACATTGTAGGTAGGCTTTCCACAAGATGGACCGACGATAAAACTTGCATTATTGTCATATCTACTGGTATCACAACATTTTATTAGATTGCGCTGTAAATTTTTAACTTCA